>BDUI01000692.1:67698-112329 GCA_002335545.1 Apodemus speciosus | reverse complement strand
AGTAATCTACACGATACAAGTGTAGAAAAGGACTTTTTAAGATAGGACCCCATATGCTCAGAATTTAAAGCCAACAATTGACAAGTGGGTGGGATTTCCTAAAACTAAGACACTCCTTCACAGCTAAAGAAGCATGCAGTCCATAAAGACAAAGCCTACAGAACGGGGAAGAAAATTTCTAGCTATATATCCCGAATATATAAAGAACCAAAAAATAAAATTGTAAAGTCACTAAAACAAATGACCCATTCAAAAAGTGAACTGTAGATCTGCATAGATTTCTAAAAAGAATAAAGAAAAATGGATAAATAAATCTCATAAAAATGTAGATTGTCCTATCAATTAGAGAAAAGCAAATCAAATAATTTTGAGGTTTCATCTCACCACAGTCAGAATAGCAAACATCAAACAAAACAACAGACAACAAAATGCTAGAAAGGATATGAGGGAGGGAGCCCTTCTCACTGTTGGTGGGATTGCAAACTGCTGTGGCCCTCTGGAAAGAAGTGTGGAAAATTCAAAAAGCTAAAAATAAAGGGATCCTATTGTCCAGCTGTACCACCCTTGGGCATATGCCCAAAGGACTGCACATTCTATCCCAGACGCCCGCTGTGCCTTGTCACTGCTGCTCTGCTCACATCGAATGACTTCAGCTGGCACGCGGAAACACGTGATCTTCACTATGGAGACTGTTAACATGTAAAACAAAGTGGAACTAGCAGATCAGTATATCCTTTTGGGTTTCTCAGTTGAGCACTGCTTTCTCTAGCCTTTCTTCTTTTCTCTGTCTTCCCTCCTCTTCGTTCTCCTCCTTACCTTTTCTTATTTACATGTTTTCTTTGTGTGTAGGAGTTTTGCCACAGGAAGGTCTATGCATCCTGTGTGTACAGCTGCCTACAGAAGCCAAAAGAGGGTGCTGGATCTTCTGGAACTGGAGTTAGAATGGTTGTGAGCTGTCATGTGAGTGCTGGGAATTAAACACAGGTCCTCTAGAAGAGCAGCCCGTGTCCTTCCCCACTGTGCCCACGCCCCAGCCCTGTATCCTCCCGAGTGACATGCTTTTATTCCTGCTGAGTTTGGTKGTGTTTAGTTTCTCTAAGCTGTCTGTTCTGTAAATAGTTTAATGTCTGTTTCTCTACTGAGCCATGTTCAGACTGTACTACTTCCAGCATGAACACTAGAGTACTTCCCAAACACAGGCTAGGAACTGTCCATCCAGGGTTACCCAGCTCCTCCCGTTGGCTTCCCCATGCCCAATCTGCTGCAGAGAACACTGCCCATGACTGCATGTGGAGCTCCTGGAAGGTAGAGATATTGGGTATTTATTTGTTACTTTTCAGCACCAGACATACATGAGCGTGATACCCACCCAGTGAGCGTGTCAGAGAGAAGGAAAGGAGACTGGCACATTCCTTTTCTCCTACATCTCTAATTGGAATTTGTGCAGTGAATTAGAATTCCCAAGTAACTTTTACCTCGAGCTGTTCCTAACATCCTCGTTGCTTGTTTGGGGCTCAGATGGCAAAGCCTGTTTCCCTGACCATGAAGCACTGARCCAGAAGTTGTCTGCTGTGTTTGCGCTCTGGTTAACTTCATATTGCGAGAACTCTTGTCTTCCAGATGTCCTCTGGCATAGCAGTGCTTAGGGTACTATAATAGTTGGACCCTTAAACTGTCAGCCACTGTCAGGCAAGACTGTGGAGGGCACATTACAGGGGTTGCAAGTTTAAAGTCAGCCTAGGATGCCTGGTGAGACGGGTGTGTCCATCTGTGAACGTTCCTGTGCTGTGAGTGCACCGAGCAGCTGAGCATGTACCGGGAGAGCGAGGAATCCGACTGTCAGTGGGTAATACTGACTGACACATTCTGTGTTTATGACATGAGGTCATAGATGTCAGCTTACCTTTCCTCCTACACATCGTTCCTTGCACAATGGAAGATACTAGGGTTTGTGTGATGGAGTTTTGTTTTAATGCCAGGATCTGTTAGAATAAGTAATGCATTTTATCCCTTCTGATTAAGTTTCAGCTCTGGAGAAGTCTCAAGATTTGTCCCCTTTTGCTAACTATATACTTGGATCTTATTTGAAAATCAAATAGTGCTTTTAAATTTTTGTGATATTTTATATGTATGGGTGTTTTGCCTTATATGCCTGGAGCCTGTGGAGGTCAGAAAAAAACATCAGGTTCCCCCAGCACTCGATGGTTGCAAGCTACATACTTATTCACTGGTCTAAAGTGGGGCTGGCAGCCCGACAGAGCAGAAGAGAGACCCCAGGTACGCCTCGCACAGATGAGAGATCTTCAGTGAGGGAGCCAGCCTCTCAGTGTCGGGCTGTCTCTCCAGCAAACGATGTTGGGAAAAGGAGACTTGTATGAGTGAAAGAAGCTGAACAGCTGCTATTGCCATGTATATCTTAGCTCAAAATAGATCAATGAGTTTTAGCATAAATGAGCTAAAACTACTGACTTGTTAGAAGGCAAAGGCTTCCTGTCATTGGACTTACCAGCAATTTCTGGGTCTGCTACATCAGAAGCAGAGCCAACAGAATTCAGACAAACAGAACTGCATCAGAACTAAAACATGCATATGAAAAGACATTGCCAACAGTAAATGGCAACCCAGAGTGAGAGGAAGTAATTGACAAATCACGCACTTGGTAATGGGTTAATATTTAGACTGTACAAAAGTCCCAACTGTCGAGGAAAGCTGCCTCAGTTATTTCCTCAGGGAGAGAAAATGATTGTATTAAACTGGGGTGTCAGTGAGCCCTAGAAAGGAAAAGTGCTAATGCAGGCCACAGCCATGAGTCTTAAGAACATCCTCTGATGGAAACCAGGCACAGAAGACGGGATCTCAGCTCTATAGAATCACTTCCAGAACAAGTACAGACAGACGAGTTAAGGCAGCGATTCTCAACCTGTGGATTGAGACACTTTAGGAAACCTCTGTCTCTAAAAAATGACACTATGATTTGTAATGGTAGCAAAGTTACAGGTATGAATATCAATAAAAGTGTTACGGTTGGGGTCAGCACAACATGAGGAACTGTATTAAGGGGTCACAGCATTAGGACGGTTGAGAAGCACTGTATTAAGGGAGAGAAACTGCTGTTTTGTGGTTATAGAATGGTCTATTTGAAATAAAGAAAAGGGCTGGAGATAGAGGCACTGGTAGGATCAATGCACTTATGTTATCAAGTTGGGAAAGTTCATGTTATGTTTTCATAAATGTGGGGAAAAAAGTGTAAAAAAAAAAAAAAAAAAGAGTCTTGGGAAGAATGGTAAGGGCCAGGCTACCGTGCTTGGACTTCTATTTGGAGTGAAGGAAATACTCAAAAGTAACCTTAGCCATGCTCACACGATTACCAATGAGTTTATAGTGTGTAAAGTCAAAGTAAACTTTGTTTCAGTAGAGTTGAGGAAACCATCAAGGGGGCAGTCACATGCCCCTTTCTTGCCTCTACCCAGTAGCTTCATAAATTTGAGCAGATTCTTCTGGTATTTCCTAATGTTTCTTAAGAATATCCCTGTGCTGGGCTTGCAAGATGGCTTAGTGGTAAAGATGCTGGCTGCACTTCCAGAGCACTGAGGTTCACTTCCCAGCACCCACATGGTGATTTATAACCATCTGTAACTCCAGTCCAGGAAGTCTGATGCCTTCTTCTGGTCCCATAGACACCAGGTCACCATGCATTCACATGGTGCACACACATGCAGTCAAAAGGTTCATACACATAAACATGTTTAAAGATGTATATGTCTGTGTTCTTATACCCTAATCTCTGTTCTTTTGTCTACATAAAAAAAAAAAATTGAATTTGTAAAGTGGTTTGCTGCGGTATTGTGTCTAGCTGTGCTTCTAGGATCCAGTGGCATTTTGGGTCACATTTTTTTTTACATGTAATCTTTTTTTTCTACTCAGAGTTCTAATGTATTTCTGGCTTTCTAAAGTTTAATAACTATGATACTTTTTAGGTTGTTTTAACTGCACCCCAAATTGTACATATAAATGGGGTGTTCTGTGATGTTTTGACACATACATATTACATAAAGGGTAGAGCCTGTCTTCATCCTTTTATTGTTTCTTTATGGTAAAAGAATCCCGACTCCTTTCTTCTACCTCTTTGAGATGCAGACCTCACTCTCCTTTCCATGCAGTAGCAAGGAGAACCTATGGGCCAAATACTGATCAACCTTTCTCCATTTCTCCTCCCCCTATGCTCCTTTGATGCCTCTAAGTACCATCGACTGAGCTTGATTAAGACCAGCCTTTGTCTTCTCCATGCATGAGGTCATGTAGTGCTTGTCTTTCTGTGCCTGGCTCATTCATGTAATAAATGGCAGTGAACTCGACACACTCGGCAGGATCTGTTTGTTTTAVTGGCTGATTAGCATTTAGTTTATGTGTGTACCATGTAGTCTTTTTCATTCATTAGTTGATGGACACTTAGGATGTTTCCATTTACAGCTTTTATGAATGGTACTGTAGTAAATAAACATGGCAGAGTGGTTTTATTTTGTTAGCTTTTCATTAGTGCAGATGTACAGAAAAAGTTGCAAGCAGTGCCTGGAGAAAAGAGAGGAGCAGGAAGAAAAGAAAGATTGTCTTCTAAGTGTAGTAAGTGGGGGTGGAGAGACAGCTCAGTGGCTTAAGAGCAATTCCAAAGGACCTGGGGTTCAATTCCCAGCACCCACATGGCAGCACAGCTCTCTGTAACTCCAGTTCCAGGGCATCTCTTGCCTTCACAGAGACATACATGCTGGTAAAACATTGATGCACATTAAATAAAAATAAATAATTCAAAAAAAAAAAAAACAGAAGAAAAGCCATACTGAGCATCTTCTCAGCGGAGCCTGCAACGTGAGACGGGAGGCTGGCTCGTCTCCTGACCCTTCATCCTGTAGCTTAGGGCACACCACCCAACCCTTGAGTCCACCTGCCAGTATACATACACACCCCAACAACCAATCAAAGGATTGGTGCATCAGTGGATAATTCACTGATGACAGAAACTGCTGTCCCAAAGCCTCCCCAAAATAGACTTTAAAGACCTCTTGAGATCTAGAGCAAAGAGTTGCCTTTTCTGTATACTGAGGAGTATATAGGGGCTTTACTTTTAATTTTTTGAGTTATCTGTACTGTTTCTCTGACGTGTGATTTATAGTCCCACCAGCAGTTTCTATGGTTTTGTCTTTTGATAATAAGTCATTGTGGTTAGAGTGAAGGGTCTCATGGTTTCCCTTGCGTTTGTTTCCTGGTGACTGACGATACTGTCCCATATACCATCACCCATTTGATTGTCTTCAGTAAGGAGATGTCTATTTAGGTCAGTTGCCCATTCTTGAATTGGTTATTTGGGTTTTGCTTGTTGAGATTCTGGTGTCCACGATGCCCTGAATATCAATCCTCTGTCAGCTGTACATTCTACAGCTAGCTTCTAGACTCTGGTAGTTGTTTCCACTGTGTTCAGAAACTTGTCAGTTAGTAGTTTGCTAGCTAGCTAGTTAGCTGTTAGTTTCCTGTGCTTTTTGGAATTTGCCCTAAAAAGCATTGCCCGTTCCCATGGCCCAGGGTATTGTGCAATATTTTCTTGGAACAGTTTCATATCTCACAGCTGAGTTGCATTGTTTTGAATTTGTTTTGTTGACAGTCTATTTATAGAACACTTGTTTCTGCATCTTCTTCAGGTGGCTGGAGATGCACTCGTCCCTTCAGCTCTCTGTGTCTGTGCCAGTACTATGCTGTTCTGGATGCCTGAGTTCTGGGTTTTTATTTCAGTGAGCACTTTAGAGTCAGTGCATTGAATATGAATTCATATCCTTTGATAATGACAAGTTCTCCTGTTTCTTCCCTTTCTTTTGGTTTGAATTTTTTTCCACTCTCCTCAGGGAATCTTTTTTGTTCAGTACTCAGACCTGCTGAGCTATTAGCCCTTGAGGATTTTGTTAGGCTGTTTCACGACCTGCTACCAGATGTTGAGTTGCTGTCTTGTCTCTGGAGGATGTTAATACTTGTGTGTTTTTAGTTTTTCCTGTTCTTTTGTGCAGTTGTTCTTTTCTCAAATGTTTGAGTATTTTAGGGTTTCCTCTGTATTTTAAGAATAAAGTGGGACAGTGGTGTCTCACACCTTTAATCCCAGCACTAGGGCGGCTGAAAGAGGCAGGTGGATCTCTTGAGTTCCAGGACAGCCAGAGATGCACAGAGAAACCTTCTCTCTTGAAAAGCTAAAAGAAAAAAGGATAAGATATGTAAGAGAATATAATATTCTGTTATAGGTCGCAGACAGCTATAATAGAGATAGGCCATGGRTTGGAGGTCAGTGTGGGCCTTCTTCAAGGCCCTGTCTCAAAATGCAGTAAGTAAAGAAAGAATGTCAGAGTGCAGAGTTCTGGCTCCCTGCTTGTGAAGATGACTGGCTTTAGGTGATCTCCAGTGAATCCCCAGTACCTCTTCTGTAGGGAGGCTTTGTTTTGGTTTTCTCCATGGAAGAACCTCTTATTTTAGCACTTTTTGTAGGTAGGCAGTTTTAAGGACAGTTAATATGAGAGGGCTCACATTCTGGAAATGAGATGGAAGAAGGTCCTCATGTCTCATAAGCCTGTTTTCCACTGATTGATTCTCCTCCCCTTCTCCTACACTGCCCATTTTGTAAACCTGTACGTTTTGTTTCTCAAGAAAATAAATTTCTTTATTGAATTTTGGTGCATTTTTGGTAGGATATAAACTTTTCAAATTGTTTGGTTTTCCTAAAAGATTTGTTTCTTAAAATGTTTCTATTAATATAACTTAGACCAGCATGTGAAATTGAAAATTCCAGAAAAAAATAACAAAGAAGTTATGCTTATTATAGTAATAATAATCTTTAACCTTAAGATATAAATATAATTTTAAAAAAAGTGAGAGAAGGCTGTGGATCCAGCTGTGTCCAAAGGTGACACATGTGCAAGCCCTAAGGATAACCTCCAGAGCCCGCGCCGACACCACCCTCCGCCAGTGTTTTCACATAGATCAGGCTGGCCTTGAACTCAGAGGTCCATCTGCCTTTACCTCCCAAGTACTGAGATTAAAGGCACATGCTTCTCAGATGAGCTGTTTGTTTTTATGGAAAAATCATATAATTCTCAGTTGATTTTAAGGTTTGTTGAATAAAATTTTGAGAAGTCATGTTTAAAGAGTCCACAAAGCAAAATTTTCAGTGAGTTTTTTGAAGCTAGTAACCCCCAGACACAGTACAATCTCACCCGTACCCACAGAATGCTGCCCCGCCCTCTCAGTCAGCCTCTTTCTCTCCTTTCCTCTTCCCAACCTGCCATTGTCCTAATCAGGGTATTCTAAGTGACTTTACCCTGATAGAAGTCACATCAGACAATGGGGTTTTCACAACAGGAATTATGAGATTGATTTCTGGGGTTGCATGTATCAATGCTGTGTTCATATTACTGGAGTACAGAATTATGGTTACTAGTTTGTTCCTTTGGTATCCACATTTTGTTCCTAGTCATGGAAAGTGAGCCTAGGGCCTTGTACATTCTGTGCAAGTGCTCCACCACCAAGCCTTCCATATTAGGTGTTAAGTCAGATTTTTTTTTCCCTTTTTCTGACTGACTTCTCTCTCAATTACAATTTTAATAATGTCTTCACCTCTTCCTCCTGCTTCTGTTCTTTTTTGTAAGGTGTTTTTTTTAACATCTTAGTTTCACCTACTTTTACGTATATGTTCCACAGAGAGGTCAGAAGGGGTCAGATTCCCTAGGACTAGTTACAGAAAACTGTGAGCCACCTGACATGGGTAATCAGAAACAAACATGGGTCCTTGGTAAGATCAGGCTGCTAACCACTGAATGACCTCTGCAGTCCTTTCTTCAGTTTTTTTCCCCAGAACTTTGATGAAAATAGTGAAATTCTTGGGTATTCTCATTGCTCTGTGACATGTTTAATTTTTTAATCTCACTAAAGCCCAACCTGAAATAATTGTAAAGTGAACATTCTGTATCCTTGGATTGCTTAAATATTGACAGTTGAGTGTGCTGTCTTCCATCCAGCCAACTCTTCGATCCAGCCAACTCTGCCTCGTCCTCAGCCCACAGCTCCTCACTAGTGACACTTGTCTCCCTAGTCACAGCCACACCAAGGCTGTGTGTGACCTTTGTGGTAGAACATTCAAGTTCATAAATGTGATTGTTGCTTGCCAACAATCTTCTGATTTGTGAAATTCATAAAATCCTCAATGAAGATACAGAAATGTGCTGTGTAACATTCTGTGGATACAAACCCTGACCAGCTAAAGCATCAGCTAAGTGTGGGGTGCAGTTGGTTTTACTTTACTTAGCTGTGAATCGTATTAGTTGATGGCTGGCTTGAGCCTCCTTTCTTCAAAGCTGTATTAAGGTTGGCTTAGGTGTGGGACTGTGTATTTTTATTTTAGTTGTTTAATTGTGATAAGGAATCTTAACTATGATCCTGGAGACTGACAATCTGTTTCCTTTTGTTTTCTAGATTGTTAAAGAGACATGAAAACAACTTATCAGTGCTAGCCATTAGTAACATGGAAGCTTCCTCTACCCTTGCCAAATGCCTTTATGAACTTAACTTTACAGTTCAGAGTAAAGAACAAGAAAAAGACTCAGAAATGCTGTAGTGAGTCCTACCCCACTGACACAGTGGGGGCTCAAAGTCAAATACATTTCACATACTGTTACTGAAGAAAGCACCAAGTCTTAATGGAGCAGAGACCATAGAATGAATTATTTTGTGTCCTCCCATGATGCTGAGAGGAAGCTTCGTATTCTGATCTCTGAACGAATCCCTTTCTTTTCTGTTTAAAAAAAAAAAAAAAAAAAAAAACCCTTTTAAAAAAAAAAACTGCTGTGGGATTGTCAACCAGCTTATCTGCAGGATGTCTCGGATCTGGCCAATCCTGATGGAAACTGGTATGATCAGAATTCTGTACCATCCACATTGGAATATACATGGAATAGTGTAAAACCTACGTGAGCAGATGAAATAGAAGCATTAAATATTTTTATCTATATCCAAAAAGGAGCACATTTTTATATTTACAGAACCATTTAAGCTGGTTTGAATAACGACAGTTTGAGCACACCTACCCCCAGCTTCAGAGGGGCCACCAATATCTAGCTGTGGATTGTGTGTTTTGTTTAGAATCAGTAGCTTGGTTTTCTTACTTGAGCCAATATATTTTCACTTATTTATTATCATAAAAATTTACCAGTCTGAATAGATCTTGTAAATATTTGTGAATAGAATGAACACCATTCATACCACTGCAGCCACTGGAAATACATTCTGTGGTGTCCTAGAAGCATTATTGGTAGGCTCTGAAGTTTTCTAGACTTTCCTGTCAACTGTAAGTAATTGTGATATATTCTACGCAGTGGATGAATATTCTTTAAATTTGTGTAAATACTTCTGCAAAGGTACTGATGCTGTAAAGTCAAAACAGTTTTGTGGAACTGTGATTCCCCCAGACCCTTTTTTTGGTTTCCTTGAACCCCCCCTTGGGTTTGGTGGGGTTTGTTTTTGTTTTGTATTATACACCTTGTAGAACTCATTTTGCTGGCTAAAAGAGTATGGAATAATATATCTCATGTCATTTTTGTAGAAGAAAAACTATTTGCTTTCTTTTTTTTTTTTCTTTTGGTTTTCCCTAACATGTATCCACTGTAAGCATTTGTCATGTGCAAGCTCAGAGCTTGTACAGAATTTTTTGTATTTGTAAATTGGTTTAAATACATGGAATTTTATACAGGTTTTCTCCTGTGTTATATATGCATTATGTGCAGGTATGATATTTTCTTCACTACTTTTTCTATCTTAATATAGTGTGGAATTTTATTGTATTATTCTTCCATTCTTAATACTGTACCACATTCCTGCTCAGAAACTGCTCACTTCCTTAAATCGTCTTTTCCCCCCAAGCGTGAAATGTATCCACTATAACTGCCTATTGCCTGTTCTATTAGCATCCAAAAATGTGGAAGGCCTCCCAACCACCATTTCTGCTGTGTCCTTAGGATGTGCAGTAAAAATATAGACCTGACAGTTTATGTTATAGAATGGCTTTATTTACTTTGGTGACTGTTTATAGTTTTTAAATAAAAGACTGAACATTTTCTTGAGTCCTTTATTTCTGAGTCTGCTTAAGACATTCTAAAATTTAAAGTCTAGCTGAAGGCAAGGTCAAACGGTCACCTACTTACTTTATACTTTGTGATAATACTGGACAAGAGAGAAAGGTGCATCACGTGGCAGACACAATGGTCACAGTAGGAAGGAGACCAAGTTTTTGTTTACAATAGTATGAACAGTAATCCCGAGAGTGAGGCAGTTSGCGCTCAGTCGCCTTACTGTGTGCTGWYATCTGGCAGGAAGCTCTTGTTCGACTGTAGGTTTCCGCTTAACTTGAATTCAGGGGCAGATACTTTTGCAATGAGATTCAGTCTGGACATACATTTTAAATACCTTGATTCACTAATTAGTACCAAAAAATAATTTCTCCCCAAGGAGCATCTCTGCCTGTGATTCAACTCTATCTGTAAAAAAGTGTGCGACATCCTAAACTTGGTATTCTTAGGTTGGTAGTGTTTGACTTCTTCGCCTTAGCCTGGGGCTGCCCAGCAGACCCTCAGTATTGCCAGACTAAAGGTTCCTAAGGACAGACAGTTGTAGAAATTTATATTCACTGTTTATCTAAAAATTTAAGGTTTTCTGAAATAATTTTTGTAACATCGCTGTTTGCTTGTCTTAAATATACCTTTTTCCTTTCAAAGCAGGAAATTACCATGGTGGTTAGCCTTTAGTAGCAGAAACGACAGGTTTAAAAAAGTGACTTCCAGTCACCATCCTGTCACCTCACTGAATTGCATCCTGTAGTTGTTGTAGATTTTGTGTTAAATGTATAAATGTGTCTCTAATGCTTTTGAGCAATGGTCTCAGCAGAATTTTCTAAATGTATCTGATGAAACCAATTTCTAGCTTTCCCTAGGCTCTCCCTCCGACAGCTTTACCTGACTAATGGATAACAGACTTGGTGGGTAACGCGGTTGAAGTGCTCTTGCAGTCCAGGCCCTGCAGAACCCTCGCAGTCATGAAAAGGTGCTCCTTGCTAGACAGAAACTTGCTGACTTCCAGTATTGTTATTTTTGTCTAAAGTTCTGTAAATACGAGCTTTAATGTTATCTGAGAGATCTATGTAAATAATAGTCAACAACATAGAGACTGTACAATTCTGTGTTATATATGTGCCTAGTGCTCTGTTGGCACTTAATAAATTTTAAGTAACAAAACTGGCGATCATATAGTGAAGGCATATTTTTCTTCCGACTTGAGACAGGATATGACTATATATTAATGAGACTCAATAACCAAGCCACACATGAAAATTTGTCTCATTACTTTATAGCCATGCCATGTATGTTTTTTAAACCATAAAATGACAATAAAACTGATTTTTGAAATGAGTGTTTTGGATAAGTGACTTTTGTCCTGATCTTATACCATAACTAAAGTACTGAAGACAAAATATGGAGCTGCTCAGAAACAAGAGTGAAGCTTCAATATCAGCCACACGGGATACCTCACACTTTGCTCCCGGTTATCTTACGACACAGTACAAGAAGGCACCATTTATGGTCAGCTGGTGTTGGTTAACCACTCTCACACTGCACAGCTCTTGACTGAACTCAGCATTCAAATACTTGGCATTAGCTTCCTTCCAAGGCCACAGAACGGAGGGTACCGACCAAATTACTGGCTGGTTCCATTATAGCCAGTAAACTTTTTTATCTAGCAAAGCTATCCATTCCCTGCATTGGTTTGAAAAAAAAATGCAAAGGAACAGTAACAATGTAAGTGGATTCATTTCCTTTGATAATACAACCACACTTAAGTACTAAAAGAAGGGTGAGATAGCTTGGTCTGAAGATGCTTCTAACACAAGCATGGAGATCTAAGATCCCAGAACCCATGCCAACAGATGAGGATGAGGACTACACCCAAGGCTGTACACACACAACTGACCATGGGTTTGCAGCTACGATCAACATTTTAGATGAACTAGGACACAGTGAAAACCATACAATACAGCATTACTACAGCAAACCTTAATCCAAGCATTGCTCACATAGAGGGCGACAACTCCCCAAGGCTTCCTATCCCATCTCTGTCTCAGAAACAATTAGCCTGAGACAGTTCCTTGGCAGCTTAGATATTCATCTCTAAATACTGCTTTTAGACAGTAGTATGACTCGGTGGCACTGCTGAAGTGGCAACGTTAATGCAGCAGAACAGCACGCACTAGTTTAGGTTGGTTTTGTCTGTTATAAATGGCCCTGCACATGCTGTCTCCCCGTGGGCTTGGGCATGTGTTTCTACTGCATAGTTACTTGGGAATGGACTTGTGTTTATTGTCTAGTAAGTTATTGTCAATGGAGCAGTTTATGGTAACTTATGAATCAGGGCCCAAATTGGAGTCTAGGTTATGATCGCTAATGGCAGAACAGCCCTTACCCTCCTGAACAGACCCATTTAATTTTTTTTTTTTATTAAGTTCCTTTGGGAAGCTTGTAATGGTGCTGTTAAGTCAAGTGTGGTATTCCATCTGCAGTCAGGCCTTTCATCCCAACACCCAGGAAGCAGAGGTAAGCAGATCTCTCAATCTGAGGTCAACCTAGACTACACTGTAAGTTCCAAGACTACATACGTCCTCTCTCACAAGAGGAATGGAAGAGCAGATGGATGTTACCGTCCCAGGATTCAATAGTAACGAACTGAACGACTCTGGCAGACTAGTAGGGCAGCAGCCTGAGTACTCAGACTATGAGTGATAGGCATTTCATTTCACTAGGGAGAGGAAAACCAAGAGGGCCAATCAAGCACGCTCCAAGGCTACTGGAGTGTTCTCAATCGCCTGCTTCACAAGCTAAGGCAATGTCACAGGGCAAACCTAGTACCAGCTGGGTGCTTTGAGATGGCTGTGAGGATGACCCTGGCCTCAGATTTTCACTCCTATTCAGGTAGAAGTAGAACCAAATATCAGGCTCTTAGGAAGGTGAAGGGGTCACAGGTAAAATTCTCAGCAGAGGCAGGAAGCCCTCAGACAGGCAAGAAGGACATGCTGTTAGAAGATGAGTGCACTGGCATGGTAGGGCAAAGGCCTCGAGGCCAGGTSAGAGCGCAGGGCAGTCGTGAATGCATCGTCATTTGCAGCTACACAGGAAGCTCTGGGTCCATATGGGACACACGAGCCTATGTCTAAGGAGACAAATTTGATTTCGCAGTAAATTTAAAAAGCAATGTCACAATGGTTATGGAATGTAAAATTCTTAGAGAAAATTTTCCATTAGTATACACACCCTACTAACTGGTCGGTTTCTACAGTTCAGTTGCACCAATTGTTCAAATATCATGCAGGAAGTCTGCCATCATTTTTTTTAACCAGTTTTTTTTTTTTTTTTGAAGTGGTTAGTGGGGCCTTAACCCAGATAATTAGCAAGATTAGAATTGGAAAGTTAGAAGCCTGTGTCCCAACACTCTCAGGTCTGTTGCTGCTTCCGAGTCTGTCAGACAGGCTGCTGTCTAGTGCATAGGGCACAGTCAGGCTCCACATGGTTTTGTTTCTTGGATGCACCTGGGCTTGATCTGCGTTAACACCCCATCCCACAGGCAGACTGAACTGATTTAGGGTTGGCTTAAGAACTGCATTCTTAAAAAAAAAAAGTCTAAGTATGTACCTAGATTATAAAGTTACATTTCCATGTTTGTACAAGAGACGAGAAAACCAGGTGACTGCACAAGCTGGACTTGTCTAAGGAAATGTCGAGGCATACCATTCCATCCCCAGAGCAACTGCAGAATAGCTAGGCAGCGTAGAGAACACAGGCTGTGAGGATGGTTACACACTGCGCTGGACCTTAGTTTTAAAGTCAAGATTTCCGACTTGCCTTCACTTAAGATGATCCTAATACACACAGGACTGAGAATAAACTCCAACTGCTTATGATTTGGGAACCACTACTTGACCATTAACTGGATTTTCAGCCAGAAACCTACAAAATCACAACCATCAGCTCCCTGGTCCAGCACCAAGTCATAGACACTCAAGGGAGGGAGCTGAAGGCCAATTCGAGTGTCAGAGCGGTCAGCTCTGCAGAACGCCTCCAATCCTTCCTCCCCTGACTCTCTAAGCAGTAAAGGAAGTTTTGGAATGGGGGGAATTATATTTTGATCATATTTTTTCCACTGTGTAGACACCAAGAAAAAGCAGAGATATAATCTGCTACTGCCCCAGAAGCAGCTTCTATTTATGGTTTGGATTGCGTTTTCATGTAGTTTAACCTAAGAATGTGAGAATAAGGCAGGAAGATTGTTCATCTGAGGCCAGCCTGGGGGACTACAAAGTCCTGTCTCAAGAGTATTAGTACACATTGTTTGTACTCTTATTCAATTTAATGTTACAAAACACTATTGTCTACAAACATTTAAACAGTCCCAAAGTGGATGAGGAAGCTTTAATCATGGAAAGTATCTATAACACCTGTAAGACTTAGATTTTTTTTTTTTTTGGTTTTTCCAGACAGGGTTTCTCCGTGTCTGTAGACCAGGCTGGCCTCGAACTCAGAAATCCGCCTGCCTCTGCCTCCCAAGTGCTAGGATTAAAGGTCTGTGCCACTACTGCCCAGCAAGATTTAGATTTTCAAATTGCCTTTCAGGACACTGTACAGGCTTTTAACAAAGCTGGAAGAGATTTAAGTATTGGCTTGTAAGATTGAACACTTTGACTTAATCACTTGAATTGCGCTACTGAGAAATGGTTATCTGTGGTGGTTTCAACCCCCAACCTCAGTGCTGGGAACCAAACCCAGGATGATGTGATGAATGCTGGGCAAACCTACTGATGAGCTCTACCTCCAGCCTGCTGACTGTTTGCTATCCTCAAGAGAAAAACCCAATTTAAAGCTACCTCTCCTCCACCAATCTCAATCAGTTAAAGGCACCTTAGGCTTGGGATTGTCCCGGTATTTTTGGCCAGAAACTCTCTGCATTGGCTACTCCAACTCATTCGTTCTCACGCCCTCCTGCACTTGCCCTGTCTTGCTCACTCCTAGGTCTATTAACCCACCAGGTGGGGTGGGGGGCACTACACAGCCCACCTCACCTCACACCACCCAAGCTACACACAYACACAAGTCATGTATGTAGTTCCCTCCTCCCGACACACCATCTAGCTTCTCGCTCAGTATCCGCTGCTGATTAATAAACACAGAGTAACTGCACGACAACACGACTACTCTAGCCTAGGATGAACTCCACTATGAGAAGCCAGTGCATGGAAACAGCATGTGTATGCGGATTCTGGACATTAAAGGAACTGGACCATTGCAGCTGACCTGGTACAGAGGAAAGAGACAGCCACTCTGAGGGGACTGAAACCAGTTTCAATCACCTAAACAACAAACTGTCAAGGCCTGTACCGTCCTTCATGTTGAGGGTTTTCCACAGCCACGATGCAAACTGGTTACCTGGATAAAAACAAAATTATCTTGTGTTGGGCCGGAGAGGGAGGTGGCTTTTTAGACTCTGGAGAAAGAAGCACAAAGGAAACTGTAGTCACAAAGAAGTGAGTGTGAGAAGTTCTGTCCATCTTTCTCTTTCCTTTCTTAAAATGCAGATGTATTTGCTACCTACTCAGTGAGAGACTTCGTAAGAGTCCTTCCTACCAGACAGCGCACACAGCAGTACACTAGGAATCCATGCAGATGCTGTTGGTTTCAGGGAGAGAGTCAATATTCATAGAAGCTTTAAAAAAMTTCTCATTCGTAATTATGCATGTTTCTGAGGGTGGGTATGCGCACGCCAGTTACAGGCAGGTGTGAGCTTCACGATGGAAGGTCTGGGGACCTGAACCGAGGTCCTGTGTCTGAGGAGGGGACAGCACGTCTTAAGTGCTGAGCAATTTCTCCAGTGCCTCAGATACATTTTTAAAGAAAATGGTACAGCTTTTTAAAAAGCAACAAACAAATGGATTCAAAATTGAAAGTTTCATACTCCAAGAGTATTATTAAAAAGGAAAATAAGTAGTAATCCAGGCCATGGCATGTCGGTAAAAAACCTTGCCCAGCACATATGTTCAAAGCTCTGAATTAAATGTCCAACATTAACAAAGGGGAAAAGTGCAGGGGCACAATCAGACCCTGGCTGGCCTTCCTCACTCACGTGCCAAGCGAGCTGTGTCCTCCTCCACCTCATTCACTCGTTTCAGCTGCTCTTCTTTAGAGTTACAACCCAGTCAAGCACAGACTTAAGTCTCTGAATCTGGCGCGATCACTAAATAACCATGAAATTAGAGTGGTTCATCTTTATACACTTCAATTTTCATAAAAATAACAGAATTGGCTTTATATATTAAACAAGGAACACAAATGACAGTAAAAGTCAGTAAATATGTGGCTGCTGTACCAAGGCACTATCAAGTTTAACACATGTGAAGAATCAAATCCTGACACACAAGAGGTGTGTGAAGATGAATAACTGAATATTCATAAAGACCCTATGAAGAGGTCTTAGTCATGTTCAGTACCAACATCAAAAGCAGAAGTAGGAGCTGGAGAGATGCCTCAGCAGTTGCTGCTGTCAGGACTGGGGCTGGGATCATAGCACCCACAGGCAGTTCAGAACCCTGACACTCAGGTTCTGGGGACTGTTTGACTCTCTTCTGGTCTGAGGTCAGGCATGCACATGGTGCACAAAAAGAAAGGCTGGAAACACAGGCACGGGGTAGGTCCAAATAAACTCCTCTAAGAATAAATTATCCGGATTTAAAATATGAATATTCTGAAATTTAGTGCACCAGAGTACACAAAAATGGAAGGAATAATGGTCAATCACAAAGGGAGTTCACTAGCACAGTTAAAAACCAACCACACGTGACCTGATGCTGCTTACAGGGAACACAGTGTCTACACATACTGAGAGCAGGACACATCTTTGTCCTATGAGGCAGGAACAGAGCAATCCAGAGCAGTGTTCACACCAAGGAAAGGAATATGAAATGTTCTTTGCCACAGCCTCATAAAACTAGTTTGACGGGAACTGGAGAGATGGCTCAGTGGTTAAGGCACTGACTGCTCTTCTGAAAGTCCCGAGTTCAAATCCCAGCAACCACATGGTGGCTCACAACCATCTGTAATGAGATCTGACGCCCTCTTCTGGTGTGTCTGAAGACAACAACAGTATACTCATATATATAAAATAAATAAATCTTAAAAAAAATAAAAAAAACTAGTTTGACAACTGAAAGAAACACTTTTTTCAGGTGTCCCTCTATAGACAAAAAATAAAAAAAATACAAACTCACCTTAAGTAAAGAATACTAGTAAGTAATAATTGCAAATATAGTAATTTATAATTTGTGACTCTTTAGCAAAAATTAATGAATAGCCAATTATTAAAGAAATTATTGATATACACAAAGTAGGTATAAAAATTTATCTAGAAATGCTCTCCTATGAACGAACACCTTTGGGTTGTTTTTGGCGAGTATCTTGTAACCCAGGCTAACATCAAACTCAGTTGATGATCTTGAATTCCTAACCATCCTGCCTCTGTCTCCGAAATCCTGAGATCAAAAATCCATACCCTATACCTGGACAAAAAATTTTTAAGTAAAATGTTGTACGCCAATAATTTATATAATCAATATTTGTAAAACTAACTTTAAGCATGGTGGTATATACCTTTAATACCAGAACTCTGAAGGCAAGGCAGGATCTCTGTGAGTTTAAGGCCAGCCTGACCTACATGAGTTCAAAGCTAGTCAGGGCTACATGGTGAGACCCTGTCTCCAAAACAAACAAACAAACAAACAAACAAAGCAAAACATCAAGCAAATATCCAATATTAAGGGACTGTTTTCAAAGTACAGTTGTGTAACCAAATACTATACAGTCACCAGTAGTCAAGCTGTCAAATTAATTTTTATTAAAACGGAATATTCTCAATACATTAGTTGAAAAGGTCATAACATATAATGTGCATTGAAGCCAGGCTTGGAAGAAGTTAACTTTGGTAGAATTACAGATAATCTTTCATTTTCCTAGTCTCTTCCATCTTTAGAAATTACTCAATGTTTTAAATTTCCTACAGTGATTATATAATTAGGAAAACTACTATTGAAACATGTTTATAGCTAACTCTGACCTTTTTATTGCCTAGATAGTAATGTAATCATGATGGTCGTTACTTTGGTAAAAATCCAAGAAATAGTTCAACACATTGGAAATGGTTTAAATTGATATAAAAGTCACCATTTCCCAGAAAACTCAATAAAATTTTAAAGACACTATTTTGTTTAGCAAAAAAATTTATTAGGATATATTACAGACCACAATCTGGTTTTAGATGTTGTTTCAGCAGACAGCACTGCAACTCATATCGCCATGTCTCAAACTCAGGACAGCCTCTATGCGTGAGGCCACATGCCTCTGGCTGGAAGGCCAGCACAACACACCATGGCCATCTGAAGGCAGATAATGGAGAAGATGTAGTGGTCATGACCAAAACATCGACAACAATCACAAACCCTTTGGAATGTTACTAATGAGTAAGTACTACTGGGCACCTCCGCAACCTCAAACAAGGGTCAATGTGACGAGTAAGTTGAAGGGCCCACGGCTCCACAGGTCAAGTCAATACTGAGTCACGATCAAGAGGAACGTGCAACCCCCTAACTGTGTTAAGTTCAAATGTGCAAAACTAATGTGGATTTCTGAGAAAAAAAGAAAAACCAAGAATGTAAAAGCAATGCTATTTTTTAACACAAAGCATGCGTTTTTTAACTCAGAATATATTTCCAATATATTTCTAATCCAGTCAGAATAGATTGTAATGTTAGAATATATTAGAAATAATGAGCTATTCTGAAGAGTTAACTGTTCTGAAGCACTCTACGCAATGCCCTACCAGACGCAGAACACGTACCCGCGTAACTTCAAGAAGAGCAGAGCTCCACCACAGCACGGGACCGTAACACCTCACATGCCACCCGCTCTCCTTCTCAACTTTAAATGGCGTTTTGCAAGAGCGAAACAGTAAATTAACTGCCCAGGTGTGGGTGGAACGATGCAGGAGAACACATGCTGCAGTCTTAATGAGAACAAACAGCGCCTGACACACAATTGTCAGCGCAAGACCTCAAGTTCGCACCACTGTTCAAAGGGTCCTGATCTGAAAGGAACAAGGTGTGTTTGAAACTGCCTTCCAAACTTCTGCCCATAATCTAAACACAAACGTTAATTAAAAAATGTAAAATGTTGCATCATTGAGTGTCAGAAATGTAGAAATGAAGACCATAACATTTTGGAAATGTTTTAGGACTATAACCATAACCTAACAAACCCTATCATTTACCTAGTGCAATCACTATGGGTTGAAATCACAAAATCAGCCTTCCCTTCAAAGCTTGCTGGAAAACATTCTGCAGAACTGAGAGCCAGGCTGCCTCTACTCTAGGAATGACAGTCAGTCTCACAGAGACTTCTGTCCTTGTTACTGAATGGGTAAGCCTCACTGAGTTGGTTTATCCTGATTCATCAYCATATTACTGGAACATCTTCTCAGCTATTTGTTATCTACTGAAAATTGTAACTGCAATTAAAGTTTATCATAGAAAGATTTTCCTTTCTAGATGTCAGGGAAAGTAACAGTGCCATAAACACTGTGAACTTACTTTCCATAAACATCAACATAGTAATGTCTCGATGCTTTAAAAAAACAAAAAGCAATTAAAAAAAAAAACTCTAGACCCTGATACCTATGCAAAAATAGCATTATTTAATTTTCCTTTCTTCTGTCAGACATAATTATAATATCTAGAATTATGCAGCAGGGGTACCCATCAACAAATTAACACTTCACTCACTGGAAACCATTAGGGGCTTCTGAAATTGAGAAGAATTTGACACCGTGACAGATGAACAGCAGCCTCGAACTGGGGAAGTGGGTCTTATATTCTATGCTACTCCCCCGAAAGGATCATCACCACCTAGTAGCATTTCTCCAGTTGGCACAAATAATTTAATATCACTGATAAATAGAAGGTATAATGAAAGAACATAGTATTTTGTGTATTTTTTCCAAATTAGTCTTCTAAATTCAACAAAGCTTTGAACTGGCAAAGTTGTAATGTAGCAAATTAAACCATTATTTTTTTTTTCTAGATTGGGAGAGAAGAGCACAAAAGCAACACACAGTGTGACCTTTATCGTAACAAAAGGGCGAGGAGCACCGCAGGTTCGAGGCCAATTCTTACTTATGATGATTTGCTTTCTATCTAAGCCATTTACTCGGATATGTGCTTTACAAACACACATTTGGGACCTGCACTTAGCATGTTCTATTAATATCAGATATATTTAATAGCAATACACTGTTTAAATTTCTACAGTTAGAGGGGGCAAGGTCCTACAGATCATTACTTTTTCAGCCTGACAGAGTAAGTGTATTATACATAGATAGAGACGTAGCTTCCAAAACCAGCACTTATGCAAGTTTCTGGTTTATGCATTCCATTGTTCTCCTAAAAGGTATACATCTTTCAGTATCCACATTAGAGCACATTCCTGATAAAAATGCACATTCCATTACACCCTTGGTTTTCCCTTGAATTTGTTTTATTGGGGTTTAGGGTTAGATATAGAAGTTGCAGTACACAGCTATATTTTGGACAAAACATATCCTACAATAAAAAAAATAATTTTATCAAAAACCAGATTTCCATCACAGTTGCGTATGATTTCAGTAAGGGTACACGCTGAATTGCACTTTACAGACATCTCGACAGTGTCCTCGGCAAGGCTTCTCCTGTCAGCCTATGTTTTTCTCGGTAGACACGGGTTCTTCCAGAGTTTTCTTCTGGCTTCCCTTCCGTGAGTATTTGTACTTGTCTACATAAGCTTTGACGAGATTTGCCACTTTAGTAGAATTTACTTCTCCACTCTTACTATGACAAACCTAAAACACAAGGGGGAGGGGGTGTTTTTCATGCTCAGTGGCAAAAGGATGGCACTATGAAAACCCGGCAGACAGCAGTTGGTTTTCATGTGCACCCTTGTATCAATCACCAAAGGTAAAGGAAAAGACACAAGCAGGCTCTTCATCACAGCAGAGGGTTACAACGCTCCAGGCTGTGGCTACACTTACTTTGTCCACCGCCTTCCGCACGATCTCTTTGTATTCTTCCTTAGTGATGTCTTTATTCTGATAAAATGGCTTAATAGCCAGTTTCACCTCCTGTGCTGCTTTCTCTTGAATTTGCAATTTCTGATGAGAAAAAAAGTCTAATTATTATTATCTGCCAGCCTTACGCTCTTCGTATGCTTTCTAGAAATTTATGAAAGTGAAAACAATGCACTTAAGCATTTCAAATGACATAAACAAGACACATACACATATCAAATCTTTCTAAAAATGATGAAGCAGTATGAGCAGTAACTCACCAAGCATCAATCCCATCTAGACAAATGCCAACATTTGAATTTCCAATCCCCAGTACCACACCCTCCGCCTCTCATGAGCCGAGCCCCAGCTTTCCCTTGTCTCTTTACTACATACAGAATTGGGCGGTTGCGCTCAACCTTGGACTTGCCTTGTCTGTCCGCGAGCTATCTGCGCTGGCTTCCACTGTAACACTTACTTTGCTTTCTGCCAATTTTACAGCAGCGTTAGAGGCTTGGACGTGACTTGATGACGAAGTATTACCAGAACTTGGTCCCTGAACTGATCCCGTGTTTGCTGGGGCTGCTGATGGAGCAGGCAACACTTGTGTATTCATGTTATTACTTACATGAGAAGCACTCGGAAGGCCCTGTTTTAAAGAGTTAAGTATCTGTCAATAGAGTACTGTACTCAAAAGACATATTTATGTCATGTATCAGGAATGATAGGAAAAAAAAGTGATTCAACCTCATTCTTAAAAAAGTACTTATTTTAGGAAACATATATATAAAAGGCCAGTTGAAGAAAATCGAATGTATCCTTAAATACAGCCTTTATTTCAATGTCAAGTGTCTTTGAAACTATGTAGATGGAGACAGCAAAATGGCCCAGAGTAAAAGTGCTTGCCACACAAGCCTGAGGACCTGGGTTCAGTCCCCAGGACCCACATGACAGGGAGAGCATCAGCTCCTAAGTTATCCTCTGACATCCACAGACCCTCATGGTGTCAGGCACCATGTCTACACCCACACACAGCAATACAAAATAAAATCAGTAGAAAAATATAATCAGTATCAATAAATTACAAGCACCAAAATGTTTGCCAAGTATCTGCATTTCTGTCTCCCACAATGACTCATCTCTTAGTGCAGGAAACTCAAAATGAAAATACAGCAGACGGTAATAGATAATGTCTTTATCCGAAGTTTGCCCACACAAGACTCCCACAAGTATTCACTAGATCCCAACTACCTTGCTCCCAAAAGCCTCTAAAATTGTAAGAAAATTTTAAAGTGCGCTCAACCTTGATAACTAGAACTCACTAATTTGATCAAGGCAAACAACAGCAGAGATGTGTTGGACGTAAGTGACAGCAAGCACACAGCTTTATGGTTCTGGCCAATTTTCTGGAGATGGAAATGGGGATTAGCAGAGGATAATGAAAAGGGATTATGACGAGTAATTTACCAAATATACCACCGTTTCTACATCAAGGAAGCCCTTTCTTAAAATGTCTGTCCCTAGTTGCTATGTTTATAAGGACTGTTGATTTAACTCAAGCTAAGAACATACCTGCACTTGTTTCCCATCTGGTTGTGAGGCGATGTAGCTGACCTGCTGGGATGGCGGGGGAGGGGGTGGTGGTGGCGGTCCCTGAGGTATGCTTGCAGGGGCAGCGACCTGCATGAGAGGTACTCCTGTGTGGAGATGCAGGGGCAGTGGAGGGGGCATGGCGAATGGGCTCCGCTGCATGTTCATCACAGGGGCATGAACACCCACTGGGTATGGGAAGAGGCCCATAGGCTGATGCTGGGCACTCACTGGAGGCTGCATTACGCTCATGTGTGGCTGCATCATATTTACAGGTAGCTGAGAACCATCAACTTGGTTTGTTTGGTCTTTTAAGTTAGAATCTGTCAAAAGAAAAAGGGCTTTGTGACAACAAAAAACTGATGTTATAAACACAGAATCAAATGGCAATGGGCTCAGGACAACAAAACCAAATGCTACTTAATCTTGTCATTTTAAATATGCAATCAATTTTTAACGACAACTAAAATGCTCACAATTACTAATGTCAGTGTACATAGCACACATCAACAGTAGCAAAGAAAGCTAAGCAGTGGCTCACACTTTTTAATCCCAGCACTCAGGTGGACCTTTTCTTTCTTTCTTTTTTTTTTTTTTTTTTTTTTTTTTGGTTTTTCGAGACAGGGTTTCACTCTGTAGACCAGGCTGGCCTCGAACTCAGAAATCCGCCTGCCTCTGCCTCCCAAGTGCTGGGATTACAGGCATGCGCCACCACGCCCGGCTCAGGTGGACCTTTTCAAGCCACCCTGTTCTACTTAGAAAATTATAGCAAGGGCTACATAAGGAGATACTGTCTTTAARAGAAGAAAAGAAAAAAAATTAAAAATTACTAATTCAAAAGACTAGTTTAAAAAACAATCACATAAATAAATTACAGAACTTGTACCAACTGAGTACTTAACAGCTTTTTCTTTTTAGAAACAAATGAAATACAAGTTAAATTATGTATAATAACATTCCAAACTCCTCTAATGTACAAAACAGCACATAAAATATTTAAGCCTTTGGTAAAATTTGGTGCTAAAGAAACAAAACAAAACAAAACAAAAAAACCCTCATTTATCCAGGTATGGTAGTGCACTCAGGAAGCAGAGGTATGTGGATTTGTGAATTTAAGACCACCTGGTCTCTTCAGCCAGTTCCAGGCTAGACAAGTCTACACCATGAAACCCTATCCGTCCGTCCGTCTTGTCTGTCTCTGTCTGTCCGTCTGTCTCTCTCTCTTTATCTATACAGACACACACAAACACACATATATATAAATATAAAATAAATGTTGATTTAGTATGTATTTGTATAACTAAAAGTGACTTATGAACACTAGAATTTGGTTTAATGGTATAATTTTAGTAACTATTGAGTTAAAGATCATTTCAATGCAAGTTATTATACTCAGTGTCTTTTTTTCCCAAGTTAAACATTAAGAACAAGCAAAGAATGTTACCCTGCTCAGGTGTTTCCTCTTCCTGTCTCATCCACCCAGACTGCGGACCTGAAGAATTCCTGCCACGCCGAGAATAATAGTTCTGCACATCTGCTGGCAGAGTCTTTCTTACTGCCCAGCTGGATGCAGATGTCCACCCTGATCTGTCTGCTGGTGTGCCAAAGGACAGTTCCTGCTCACTTTTCCGCTTAGAGGGCTGCTGCTCTGCAGACTTGAAAGAGTCGCTCCCTGAGAGGGGTGTGCGGCTCTGCCACCTGTTCTCACTCTGGTCACTACAGGCAAAATTACCTCTGTAAGCACCTTTCCCACGGCTACCTCGACCACGGTTGGACATCCAGCCTGGGCCAAAGTTTTTAGTCCAAGAATTCCCTGAATTTTCATTTCTATTTTCTTCCCAGTGGGAATCTTTTAACTTTTCTGGATTTCTGGTCCTTGGATCTGGCCCAGAGTTTATTTTTTCTATTACCCAACTGGGACAGTCATTTCTATGCTTATCTGTGGAACCTGGATCATTAGTATCTGCAGTGATGTCATTTTTTTCATTTCTTGTATTTTCATTCTGTTTCTCTGAATCATTCCTCCGGTACCGGTCATTTCCTCTGGGACACCTCCAACCATCGTTTGTCCATCTTTCTTTCCACCGAGGAGAGTAATTATCTCTTTCATTTCTCCCAAATGATGAACTCTTACTTTTTGTTCTTAATCTTGATGGCGACCGAGAGCGAGACCTGGACCGGGACCATCTTCTAGCTCTCCTCTCTCTCTCCCGGTCTCTCCTCTGCGCATCCCTATCACTTTCTCTTTCTCTGCTCCGGGACCTAGATTTTTCTCTTGAGGAAGAATCTTTGACTCTGGACTGAGACCTCTGGTTCTCCCTAGAAGTATCTCTTCTTGGGGAGCCTGACTCAGATCTTTTAGTTTCCCTAGCACTTTCTCTCTTTGGAGACCGAGACTGCCTCCTTTCTCTTGCTACATCTTTTTTTGGTGAGAGAGAACGAGATTTTCTCCGTCCTCTGGCAGACTCTCTCTTGGGTGATGGTGACTGAGAAGTCTTACTTTCTATTGCAGTCTCTCTTTTTGGAGATGGAGACTGAGCACGCCTCTTTTCTTCTGCAGCATCTTTATTAGGAGACCATGTTGTAGATGGAGAATGGAATCTAGATCTTCGAGTACGAGGCTTTGGGGCTTTATCCACTAGGACTTCAGCTGGCTGAGCTACAGTTTCAACCTTCTCAACTGCAGGATCAGAAGAGAGCTTGTCAGAATCGTGTGGCACAGAATTTTCATTCAATTGCTTAGAGTCAGTATTTGCCGACGACTCTACTTCAGACTCATTCTGGTCACTACAGAAGGAATCACACTCCATAGGCACTGTTTCATTATTATCTTCACTGAAATGTTTCTCACTCTGTTCTACCTCTTTATGAGGTAACTCTGCATGGATGGGATGTTCGACCAGAGATTCTGTCTTTTCTTCTAAGGATTTATCCAATTGGGCGTTGTCAAGATTATGTTTTAATAAGTTATCTTCACAATCTTGAACAGCACCAGAACTTTCATTTTCTGAAGTGCCACATGTTGGAATTATTTCTGTATTTTCAGTTTCAATATGCTCAGGCAACTCAGTGTCTGAGCTGGGAACACAAGGTCTGTCCAGTTTGTGTATAATTTCACCCTCAGAAGATTCCATTTTGGGGCTCTCTACAGATTCTTCTGTGTTTACTGCAGAATCATTCAAATCAGTACTTTCTACTATGAGACTCTTCCCTGTTCCTTCATCACTAAGCACTGGTGTGGTGTTATTGGATACTTCACCCTGGGGACTGCACACTGGTTGGTGTTCTTCAGTGTCAGACGGTGGACATGTAAGAAAATCTTCAGGAGGACTCTCCGTACACACAAGTGCCTGTACCTCTGACTCAGAAATTCCAGACACCTGCTCTTGATTTTCTGATGGATCAATTCCTCTTGGAGAAGTATCTGTAGAGATATCATGGTCTACACATAACTCCTTAGCCTCCATCCCTGTACCCTCTCCAACAAGCACAGGAGGATACTGAGTGCAAGATTCAGAATTTAAACTTTCTGTTTTTTCCTCAATCTCATGATTCTTGGTTTGTTCATTTTCTTCTGTTTGTTCACTGCAACTTTTCAAGCACTTAGCCAAATGATTCTCTTCATCTGTTTGAACAGAGCAAATGCTACTACTTTCTACACATGACTGCTGCTCTATCTCCAACACGGGTGGAGTGTCAGAGTCCACAGTTTCTTCCTCTACTGAATCGCTAGATGTTTTTTCAGCAGGCGGTACAGATTTCCGAAGTTTCTTTTTCAATAAAGGTGGTTTTCTTCCTCTCCTTACAGACTTCCGTTTTGGAGCCTGTCTCGTTTGCTTTTCTGATTCAGCTGTAGGGGAAATACTTATAGAGGAATTACTATTCCCTGGGGCATCACACTCAGAGGAGTTTGACACTGGAGACTTCTGGGGCTGACTGACTGTCTCAGCTCGTGTGTTTCGTGTGGACCTCCTTGTAGGAGCAGTTGCTGCAGGTTTTCGTCTTGATCCTCTGGTGTTTGATGTGCCTGAAGTTTGCTTTTTTTCTCCTCCTCCTTGGGTATGTGCTAATGCAGTGCCTGACAATGTAGAAAAATAAAAGGGCTTTCTAAATGTGTTAACATAATTTGACTATAGTTAAGTTTCAGAGTAAGTAACTAAAATACAGTTTAACAATATACTTGTGAAACAAATTGTTAAGTGTACCTCTAACAAATGAGTAATAGCAGATTTCATCAATATCTAGGGGACAAGAGATTGAGAATCTCTCTAGTATCCCAGGTTAGCCTTATATTCATTATGTAGTTAAGGATGACCTTGAGCTCCTGGATCATCTCACCTCCAACCTCCCAAGGATGGGATCACAAGCAGGAGCCACATCTCATCAAGCTGGTAGTATCTTTCTAATGTTACTGACATAAGGGCACAGACAGTTGTATTTCCTTAGGTACAAATTGTTTATGAACTCTCGTTTTCTAGGCAAAGGAAACGGGAAATGCTCCCCATGCGTGAGTATAAAGAATACTTGTCTATACTGAACTCACAGATGTGATTTGTAAAGAGCTACAGTTTAGAAAATAGAACTCTAAACAAAAGACTTCTAGTCAGTTTTTCTAAGTCTTAAAAATGTAAAACAGATTTTCTAGTTAGAAAATTAAAGTAATTCATGAAGCTGTATGTATTTGCCATGTACAACATGTTTTAAAGAACATGCTGTGAAATGACAAAATCTAATTAACATACACACCATTCCAGTTATCTTTTATGTATAGTGTGGGACATTTCACATTCACTCAGCATTTCCCAAGAGGATAACTACTGACTCTAACCACCACTGGTAACACTAGATCCCTTACCTTCATCCTTAGTCAACCAGAGTCCACTGCACTTCACAGAAACCACCATGGTAATCTCAAGTCCACGTGAGTGTGATTAGGTTTATTGTCATGTCATGCCAGAACCCTATTGCTCAACATAACTCTGCCTAGGTCCATGCATTTCAATGGATGGGAGTCCTTCCTCTTAAATGGCTGGCTATACAATAAACCCTGTGCACATGCACTCTAGCTGTCATGACTTTAAAGTTGCACAATGCCCAAATAGTACAGAAATATCCAAAAATCACTGACATTTATTCTGAATCATCAACACTCACGTGTTTATGAAGGCAAATGGAGCTAATAATTATTATTAGAAAAAAAGTAAATTCACAAACTTTTACCAAAATTTTCTAGTGATATGGTACTTGCTGGAAAAATCGTCCTTGGTAACACTGAGGAAACCAGAGAAAGAACTGCTGTCTCCACACTCCAGGATACAGAGTCAACTCTGAAAATTTAAGCAAAGATTTCTTTAGTTATGTGGTCTAAAAACTTGAGCTAGGAATTTAAAACTACTACATTCTACAAGTTAGATTAGCAACATTAAAATACAGTTCTTAAATCTTTTTTGGCCCATTAACTACACATGTAAGCTCAAAGTTATTCATTACCCAAACATGGCTACAAAATGTTTGCAAAGAACAGAAAACAAAAACAAAAATAAACTTTAAAGGCATATATTTGTGTTAAAATGAAAACAAATGTTTCTCTTTTAAATAATGGAATATTTTATAGAGATTTTTTCCTCAGGGCCTGGGGCGGGAGGAGTTAGGGTGGGGGTGGAATGATGGCGGAACTGCTCGGAGGACTTGCTATTCTTTCAGTTTCCAGCATCTAAACTGTGTGGCTCACAACCAACTGTAACTCCAGATCCAGGAGAATGATGCCCTCTCCAGGCCTCCAAAATGCACTCACACAAATGTGCATAAACTCATACACACACATACACATACAGACACACACAGACACACACGCACACACACACTTAGACATATTAATATATCTTAAAATAAACCAAAACAATTCAGTCTTTAAAAGAAGATTTTACCTTTTATTCTTTTCTGCTACTATAAAAAACACCAACGTTCAGGTACAGTTGATGTAAAGTATAAGTTCATTTAAGTATACAATTTGATGACTTTTAAACAATACATGCATGCACGCACACGCACACCCACACACCCACACACACACACACACACACACACACCATTTTCATTTCTCAATAAGCTTCCTTCCACTCACTCTTTTGAACCGTTCTCCTCCATCAGGTCAACTACTAAAGGAATCTTTATCCTAAGTTTACACTTTAAAAGTCCTTAAACTGAGAGTGATGTCTTTTCAGTTCTGAGGAATGGTGTGGAGCAGGTAAAGTCCACAGATTGTCTACATCCAAGTCCAACCCACTTCTGAAGCATTTTCTAAATTAAGTCTCCTAACAAAAGACTACTTCAGTCAGTATCAGATGAGATACTAGAAGAAATAACACTTGAAAAAGAATGTTTAACTTGTATAAGTACAAAAACAGGCAACTGTAAAAAATGGTTCAAAGTATCTGTAAATCAGAACTCATTTATATTTGTGTTCCACCATTCCTAAAGCACAGAGCATTACACACAGAGCTCCACCACAGTGACAGACAAAGCCTGTAACATAAGGAACGAATACAAAGCTAGGAATCCCAGCAGTGCAGGCAGGAGCTTACTTAGTAGCACGCATTTGGCAATGTACCAGCTTTGGGACTATTAAAAGGAAAGACAGAATTATAGAAAGTCCTGAAGGCAAGGGCAGAGCAAGCACATGAACAAATCATTACTTAGAATATATAAACAATGCTTCAGCAGATGACAGCACATAGGTAATCTTTATTAGGATTTACAACACCAAGCTTAACTTGTACAGAATTTCCTTAAGAAGCATACACGGGGCCCGCCTCCCAGCCTGGCTGCATACACATGTACTTCTCATGGTCCTTCGTCATCTGGACCCAGGATTCGAACTGATGGAGATGGCAAAGGTTATGCTCATGTGATGTGATTTTATTGTGCAACCAAAGACCATTTTTTTACACCCTACAGATAGGAAGTGCTCCTTCCAGATTATAAATATTATATGCAGTCATTCAGACAACTGAGGAATTTTAGGAAATATGTATGATTAATTAAATTTGCTTTAACTTTTATGAACATTTTGTGCATATCTTTGTTATGTAATTGTTATTATTCTAATATAGACACTTCAGTTCTTTAAAACCCTACTTTCTGTGTGAGTTTTTCCAATTTCACTAAAACATGTTAACAATGAATAAAATTTTACCACAGAGGCATGACAAATTTATATCGCTTTCTCTAGAATTAGACACTTTTAGATCATTTATTTTACTATTGTATCACTCAACACTTCTGCCTAAATTTTGCATTTTTTAAAAAATAAAAATAAACTTCCATACATGGGAAAAAAAAAAGAAGCATAGATGGTACCTATACTTAAGAATTTTGTGAGACTTTTATGTTTGTATTAGATATAAATTTCAGTGAACAATTTTTACCTTCCATTTCCAGGTAATGTATTAGGAAACCATGACAACTCCAGTTCCCGTCGTTTTTGTCTAATCAGTGCACTGATTTCATTGACTTCTATAGATTCTGTACTAAAAAAAAAAAAAAAGTAAAGTTTCATTAGAATTCTCAAAATTAAAACATTTAGAGAAAAAACTGAGTTTATGACATGAATAGTAATAGTTTCCACAACCAGCATCATAAACACTTTGAAAACAAGCCTATCCCTACCATAAGTAGACTTTTACAATRTAAAACTGCATACTATAAATGCATACTGTAAAGAATCGCTTAGAATTCTGTATGAAATGGCAGGATGCTGTTCGCCTTTGAGTCTGCCTAGATACACAGTCTAGGTTGGTCTCAAGCTTCGATCATGTTCCAGTTCTAATGAGGGCTGACAGAAAGGCATGAACACTGGGCAGAGCAGAAACTTGATCAAAGAGTTATTAAGAAACCTTTAATTCAGAAACTAACTCCAACTGGTGAGAGAATTTTTTTTTTTTTTTTTTTTTAAGGTTTTTCGAGACAGGGTTTCTCTGTGTAGCCCTGGCTGTCCTGGAACTCATTCTGTTGACCAGGCTGGCCTGGAACTCAGAAATCCGCCTGCCTCTGCCTCCCAAGTGCTGGGATTAAGGAATGCGCCACCACTACATGGCTGAGAAGTTCTTACTCAGGACAATCATGTTCTACTTTAGTCCAAAAGAAAAAAATAAAAATGGGTGTGGTTATCTTTACAAAAAAATAGATTTACCTCAGTTTTTCATAAAGGGAATAAGATGGTACTATTTCTTGAGTACTCAGCTAAGCCCTTAAAAAAAAAAAAATCACAATTCTGTTCTACTTTGTTGGCTCAATTAAGTGTGTGTGATCTTAAAACCAATCACACATACACCCAACATTTACCTGTCACTCATTATATAGCCAAAGATTACAGAATCAGCTCTAACATAGTTGTTTTAATAAATGCTACAAATGCCTTGTTTCCCCAGCATATATCAAAATTATACTCAACAATCTACTAACTTAGGCAAACGCCATAGAACACCGAATAACTCACAAAAAATAACAAGTTCTCACTTTGCTAGTACTAGTTTGTTTTCTAAAAGGAACAACAGCAAAGTGAGTTCTATCACTTTTATTGAATACAGTTTTAAATTTCTACCAAAAGTCAATTATAACTAAAACACAATGTATAACACCTACAAACCAAGGACAATAAGCACTAACCAGGAAGCTCTATGGGTGTGAGGTCCCCAACTGTGGCTGCCACACGAAAACATACTGGACATGTCATTTCTGATACAAGAATCTGTACACTGATTTGATCTTTGAACCTGAAAATATAAAAAGTTGTTAATGAAACCAGAAAACAAAATACTTAAAAGCAATTGCATGCACCTTAAGCACTAAATCACCAAATAACTATTATAAAGAAAAAAGTTGTCCTTTATTTCAACAAACCTTATTTGTCTTTACTGTAGCATTTTTCTTCCCACGCATTTTGTTTGGAAAGTTTCCTATAAAACAAGCAAACAAAGAAAACAGAACCTGGTTACTTGCCTCAAATTTTATTTCAGAAGCCTGTACACCTTTGACATTGATAAAGAATGTCAAAGTGTCTAGAAGTGTTACATCTTTAATAATATTTGCATTAAAAAACTGCAGTTGTTAGTTGCGCCTTATTAGACCACAGACAAAAGAAAAATACATACAGTTACAATAAATAGAACTAGTATACTCACAGCATCTGGGTGTGATTCTAATCAACACTTTTCTATCACCTTAAGCAAAAAATGTGACATATAAGTCTTTAAGCTTTAAGTGAAATTATATTCAGGGTTTCTTATCTACCTATTACTTAAGATACTTACAAGCTCATTTCAAGTAGGAGCTTCCTAAGGGAAAGTGAGGCTTTGGGCCTGGTTAGTCAGGTCACCTTCAGCCACTAAGCCTTCAGAGCAAGCACCTCATCTTCGACCCTCATGCMCACTGTCACTGGTGCAGTGACACTGCTGTCCTGTTAGTTACTGCCTTTTTTTTTTTTTTTTTTGGTTTTTCGAAACAGGGTTTCTCTGTATAGCCCTGGTTGTCCTGGAACTCACTCTGTAGACCAGGCTGGTCTCGAACTCAGAAATGCACCTGCCTCTGCCTCCCAGAGTGCTAGGATTACAGGCGTGCGCCACCACTGCCCAGCTTTACTGCCTTTTCTTTTTGGTTCTTTTTCTTTTTGGTTAGTGTTATCAGGAAATTATTTCTGTGTAATTTCAAATTTGGTAATGTAAGCATATATTCTTTTTGGTTAAAGACTTGCTTTATTATTTTTAAATACATATGGGTGGGTTGTCTGTGTATGGGTGTATGTATGTGAGTGCTGGTACTCAGACTGCAGAGACATCAGATTTCCCATAGCTGGAGTTGCACAGGCAGTGAGCTGATTGCAGGGGGTGAGGGGAATATACCTGGGTCCTCTGCAAGAACAGTACATGATCTGAACTGCTGAGCCATCTCTTCAGCCTTTATAAATTCCCCAAGAAATATAAATTCTATTAACATCTTTATAGCTTACTAAGAGTAAGCCTCATGTGTGTGTGCATGCGCATGTTCATGAACATGTGCGTCATGCATGCAGAGACTAGAGAAACAGGTCGGGCATCTCCTCTACCATTATTCCCTTGAATTAGGATTGCTCGCTGACCTTGAAGGATTCCCAGGACTTACCCATCTCCACCCCCACAAAGCCAGGAATACACGTTTCACTGCTAGGAACTTACATGGGTCCTGGACACTCAAACTCACATTTCCACATTTGTACAGCAAGTGTCTGACCCACTGAGCTATCTCCCCCAGCCCAAATGGTTTATCATAAATTGTTGCTGATAAAAATCAGTGGTATTTCCTAAGAGTTCTAAGAAACATCTACAGTGAAATAGCAACTGCAGTCTCAGGTTTACTTGCTTCATAAAAGGTATATTGATCATCCCATTACTAAAAAACAAAAACAGACAAACGAAAGCACACAGACAAAGTAGGAGACCTCTTTCCTGCTACTCAAGGCCATATATCCTCAGTTTCCTTAATGTTAACACTGCTGGTTAAGACATATTTTCTATTTAATAGCACAATGATCTCCTTTTTGATTACCATCAACATACCAAAGCACTAACAGTATAACAAATATAATATGGAGACAGGGTCATGGGAGCTAAGATTTGGCAACTTACTGTTATGCACTATAATGCACAATGAAAAGATGAAATAATGGGTTTTTTTTTTTGTTTTTTTTTTTTGGATATTTCAAGTCAGGGTCTTGCTGTGTAGCTGTGGCTGTCCTTTCCAAGAACTTGCACTATAGAACAGGCTAGCCTCCAACTCAGAGATCCACTTGCCTCTGCCTCCAGAGTGCTAGGATTAAAGGAATAGACCACCACCGTCCAGCTGAAACAATGATTTTTAAGTTCCTTAAAAAACCAACAGTAAAAATTCTTCCAATTGAGCATCCAGCTGCAGCTTACAAATAACTACTTTTTGTTCAACCACATACAGAATTGCTGTACTGTTGTTACACTGTATCTTTTATGTCCCAAAGGCATTAAATTGTTTAGATTCATTCACTACTTAATTAATATATAGAGTTTACATAATGCTATTTGTTGTTTTGGAAACCTCCCTTGAGAACCCAGTATCAGACAAACAGTTTGGTGGAAAGAACTGTTCATTTTCTACCAATATTAAGTACTGGGAGTTCCAAGGACACTCTCATTAAAGAACTCAACGCTGGATTTCTCTACACTGGAGCTGGAGAAACAGCTCAGTGGTTAGAGCACTAGTTGGTGTACAGAACAGCTAGTTTGCAAAGGGTCGAGGCTTGGTTCTCACCACTCACACGGCAGCTCACAGTCATCCAAACCTCGAGGTCCAGGGAACCAAAGTCTGACTGAACTTCAAGGGCACCAGACAGAACACGAATACATATGAAATAAAAATGAATCTTAAAAAAGGCTTTATATTCTACGGAGTGAGTTCCAGGACAGCCGAAACTACACAGAGAAACCCTGTCTCGAAAAACCAAAAAAAAAAAAAAAAGGCTTTATATTGTCATTTTCTAGAAATAATTTCACATACCCACTAATCTTTCTAAAATAATGAACATATTTTGAGAAAGCAGTACCATCTATTATTCAATTTCTGCTTATCAAAAGCATTCATCAAATCCTATGGTTCCTGCAATGCTTATTTTATTGTTTTGAGAAAAGATCTCACTGTATAACCCAGGCTGACCCTGAACATAAAATATAACCCATGACAGCTTAGTAACACTCCTGCTTTGGTGTCCCACGTTCCAGTATTATAAATAAGAACCACCTCAGCTTTACCTTTCTGTTTCTAAATAACATCTCTATCTTGTTTTCTTTTGCTTATTTTTTTTGTTTTTGTTTTTGTTTTTTTTTTTTAATCACATAAGGCACACATGTTTATTCCTCATGCCCCTGGCCACCCATCTCCTTTGCTACCTTCGCTTTATTCTACTTTATATAGCAACATTTGGCACTGCAGGAATGTAAAGCTTACAGCCACAGCAGGAGCTAACTCAGGAGTCATTACACAAGTCCTTTACTGTTCTTAAGGACAATACTTTGCTTTCTCCTAGTTAAGTACACACATCCTCTAAGACACTGAGAAAGTGTCTGTGGAAATTACTGTTTAATATCCTAACATATGTAACATGTCTTTATTTTGATTCCTGCCCTTGGCAGATCATAATAAAACTTCCTAGATGACTAATCATTCTCCTCAGTTTTTTCCAGGCATACCTCCATCACTCTAATCATTACTGATACTCCTACACTGCTGTCTTTTTCTCCTCACTTAAGACAGCTAATATTTTTGAAAACACTTGGTATACACAGTTCATCCTTATTCTATGGTGTGGTATGTATATGTATGTGTCTATATTATGTTTGTGAATGTTTATGTGTATGTACACATGTGTGTCCATGTGTGTAGGAAAATTCCTTTTGAATAACTTTAAAAAAATTACTTAACATTTTACTTTTCTAGAGTTCTTCTTTGGAGCTTTATTATCTAGTATTTAATCTCCTACATAAATACCATCTCTGAGGCTGGAGAAACAGCTCAGCGGTTAAGAGCACTGATTGCTCTCCCAAAGGTCCTGATCTCAAATCTCAGCAACTACATGGTGGCTCACAACCATCCGTAATGAGATCTGACACCCTCTTCTGATGTGTCTGAAGACAGCTACAGAGTACTTACATATAAATAAACCTTAAAAAAAAATCTGTTGATTTCTACTTTAGGAGATTTAATAAATCTCCTAAATCGCCAAACATTTTTAATTTCTAAAATACAGAAGATTTTAAAAGAACTTTTTTCTTAGGGTTGAGACTTAAGTCAGTGGTAGTTTACATACCTACCTAGCAGGTACAAGAATTCTGGGATAGAGTTAAGTGTGAGAAGATCAGCCCGGAGATGTGAGGAGATGGATACCTGAACACAAGCAACCAGCCAAGTGGCAGAATGTAGGTTAAAATACTTAGGTCATCTAAGCTATGATCTAGTCAGAGAAGGGCCTAGCTACATGGCCAAGGTATTTATAATTATAGAGTATTGAGTATTTTGAGACCATGCAGCTGGGAGGAGGGGCTATACCCAACTTCTACAGAAAAAGACTAGGGAGCCAGTGAACACAGAAGTGAATGAACAGACAAGACCAAAGGAGAGTGGTAGACCTGGCCACATGGTGGGACGTAGTGCAGATTAGTCATGTTAGAGTAGCTAAGAGACTGCCCAATGAAAGGTCTAAGCTTTAAAATGTTAATATGCCTCAGTGTCATTATTTATATCATGGGCAGGTCTGAGATAGTGCCATTACATCTCCCAAACACATTTCAATAAACACTAATCCCAAAGACATTTTATGAAAACATCTTTCTATGGACTACGGGTAGAGCACAGTGGTAAAGTTATCATCCAGACTATAAGATTTCCTGCAGTTCAATTCCAAGCACTTCCAGGCAAGTGTAGAAAAAAATCTTGTGTACAATATAAACTAAGATAATAAATACTCTGAGCTTAATGCTAAGCAGGCATTCAAAGTCTGACTAATATCAAACAACAAATCTATAATTAAACAGAGATAGCATGTCCTTAAAAAATGCCTGAAAGGAGCTGGAGAGACGGCCCAGGGAGTAAAGAGTTTGCTGGGCAAGCGCAGAAACTTGCCTTTGGATTCCTAGAAGCCCATAAAAAGTGAGCATGGAAGTGGATGCTGCAATTCCAGAGCTGAGGAGGGAGAGACAGAGGAGCCCAAGGGATCGGCAGCTGACCTGATCGCGAAAGCTGCGGGTTTGCTGAGAAACCCTGTCTCAAAAGCTAAAGTTGGGGTGATTAAAGAAGACACCCAAAATTAACCTCTAGCCTCCAAATGCAATGACAAATATTTTGAACCAATTAGTACAAAACCTTAATGTATATCAGCATGATCCTCTCCGTATCAGAAACAGAAATAATCAAGTGACAAACTCTTGGTATTAAATACTTATTTCTGCCAGGCGGTGGTGGTGCACGCCTTTAATCCCAGCACTTGGGAGGCAGAGGCAGGTGGATTTCTGAGTTCGAGGCCAACCTGGTCTACAAAGTGAGTTCCAGGACAGCCAGGGCTACACAGAGAAACCCTGTCTTGAAAAACACCAAAAAAAAAACTTATTTCTATTATTAAGTCAACACCTTGGGAAGTTTTCATTTGTTTGTTTGATTATTTATCCTTTTATTTTAAAGGTACTCTGACACATATACTATCTCTTCCCTTTCCTCTCCCACCTTATGTATGGGCCATACACAAATAATATCCCAAAAAGGAAAGGGGAGATGCCTAAGAGACTTTTTTTGTAGACTGAATTTACTATTAAAAAAAAAAAAAAAAAAAAAAAAAAAAAAAAAAAAAAAACCAGATCAAAGTTCAGGGACCGTCCCTGAGATGATGCCCAGCCAATCTACACAAACATTCCAAACCGCAACTATCTGAGACCCACAGGCATTTACCATCTCCCCAGGATACATGGAACAAGGCTACAATATAGGCTACTTAACACTAAGGAATCAGGAAATGTTCTTTCTCTCCTTTCCTTCCTTCTCCCTTTAAGCTAAAAAAGAACAGGGAACAGTAGAAATGATCTCCGTGAAAGCAAAACAGTGTAGCAATATGGTATATTGTGGAGAGATCTAAGAAGTTCCATTACCAACTATTTTCAAAATCAAAATATTACTAGGAAATATGCCACTAACACTGAGTTACAATGCAAGCAAAAAGGACACACAAGCAGAGTTACTTACTATACAACACCTTCGAGTCATTAGATCTTTCACATAATAGATCTTCTCTTATGGTGTTTCTTTTTCTGTAGATATGAATAAGAGTTTAAAAAGATTAAAAAACTAAAATTTCATTATTTTTAATCCACTACCCATGACAATGAAATATTCTCATATACTTAGATCAAATAATAATAGGCTAAACTAGGTTTTAATACACAATGAATTCTATTATGTTAATATTTAAACAATAATCTTACTGATTTTCATGACTGGCTACTGAGACTCGTAGAACAGAGGTTATTACTTGTTTAAAGGAGCGAATGGAAATGTCTAGCAAGATAAGGTATGCATGAGTGCCACTTTCCATTCATTTAACCTTCTCCCCTCTAATGACTTCAACAAGAGCTTTATATGGGCAAAAACATAGCTGCAATCCTTTGCTTAAAGGAGTGGGTAGAGATAATCTCATCCCAATATCCTACCCATCTACAGGAAGCCCCCCACAATATTTTTCACACTTATATATGGATCACACTGATCCCACTGTAAATTTATTCACTAACCTTTTGTCGCTTCTGGAACTCTCATGATAAAAKAATTGTTTCTTAAAAGAACTTTCATTTTCCTTGACATCTATTTCTCTCAACCATCTTTTTACTTGAATCTATAAGAAAAGCAAAACTACCTATTAAATAAGTATACCAACATTGCAAACAGCTTTTCAATTCTCCCTTGTAATTACAAAATTAAAGAAACAAAACTGCCACACTGAAAAGTGCAGTCACAGCCTGACACTATGGTGTACACCTTTAATCACAGCACTTGGAGACTCAAAAAAACAAATCAAGAAATCAAGACAAGCCTGGGGGAGAAGACCACTATCTTTAACAATATAAAGATGGTTGTAAAACACTTTGTCTTCCAGAGAATCTACTTTGACTTTCATTATATTAACASCTAAGTACGTTTTGTCCAGTATATGATAATTTGCATAGGCGATGAAGACATAAGCACTCACAACAGGCAGATCTATTTGTTTTGTGCATACATGTTCGTGTCCAAGTATGAACATGCTTATTTAGGCCAGAGAAAGACTTCCAGTGTTTTTCCTCGGGCACCATCCACATTTTTGTTTGCCCTGGAAGTAGTACTAAGTAAGCTATGCTGCTGGCCAGTGATACTTTTTATTACATCTATTCTTTAGATACAGGGATGGAAATCAAGGACTGTGGCCCTGGCCCTTCTCATACAGTTTGTATGTGAATTGCAATTCTGTTTGCACATTATATCAGGACTCACAAAAAAGAAAAAAAAATCAAAACAAGTTAAAAATGCCTAAACTGAAAACTAATGCTAAAATAGTTTTCTGTACGCAAGCTGTCATAGACTACAGTCAGTTCTTCCCTTAGAGGTCTCACACACATGCATGCACATGTGTTGTCTGTCATTTTTAAGCTATTTATCATTTATTTTCATGTATCTGTTGTTTCTTATAGATCCCACTCACTCACCACTGTCCTATCTTCTTCCTCTTTTCTTCATGAACTAAGGAATGTCTCTATTTAATTTCTTCTTTATAACAAGCAAAAAAAATCAACAATAAAATATTAATCATTTATAAGGACAAGAGAACAGGATGTGTGCTATGAGACCACATCTCCTAGAAATGTCAGAAGCTCACCCATTAGCACGGCTGCTTTAAGAAGACCTGTGCAACAATGGATGACACCATCAAACATTCTAACATGGAAATGGGTAATCTCATGGGCCTTCAACCCTAGATGAAGAACTACAGACATCTAAGAGATGGTGCTCCCTAAACAACAGTCTCCTGGCTAGTTATCCAATACCAAGGGGTCAGCCCTGAAATACACATACAAGTAACATGGTATAGACTAAGCAGACTCTATACAGTTAGGAACACACACACACACACACACACACACACACACACACACCTACCTATGTAACAACAATTAAAGAAAAAGAGGCCAGAGACCAAAAATTTGAGAGCTAAGAAGGCAGGAGAAATACCTAGGAGGAGTTGGAAGGAGGAAAGGGTAAAATGATCTAATTATATCTGAAAACTAAAATGTTTTTTAATCATAATCATGATTCCTACTAAATAACATCAATGCCATGTAAGGATAAAAATGTATATTTATGTTTAGTTTTATTTATCTAATCTCCAAATTATGTTTTTTATAACAGTCTTTTTAAGATTTACTTATTTATTATGCATATATAATACTGCCTGCATGTACTCCTGCATGCCAGAAGAGGGCACCAGATCCCATTACAGATGGTGGTTGTTGGRAATTGAACACAGAACCTCTGGAAGAGCTCGTGCTCTTAAACTAAGCTACCTCTCCAGCACCCATAAAAACAATTTTTAGATATTTGGAGCTTAAGTTTTATAAAAGTTTATCTTTGAATACAATAACTTCAATTAAAACATTTTTGATGAAAAAAATGTATTAAAGATGTCCAACTAAGACGTTTTAATACAAACATGCTGATGATATTTTGGAAATGAAAGCATTTCCATATATATATATGACTTTTTTAAAGCCATTAATTTATTATATCTGTACAATATTAGGTGACCACTGTAGTATGCCTGCTTTAGAAGGCAAAGGAAAAGTAGTCCATTATTAGTTACTGGCACTAAAAGCTGTGAACTTGCCATATTCAAGAGAAAGGATGACACACAATGAACCTAAAGAGGAACAACTTTAGCTAGAAATCTATCAGAGCAAGCAGCTGCGGGTAATATCATGAGTCATAAACTCAAAACAGAATCAAAGGCTTACCTTAGCAGGACCTTCAAATGCACTGAGTTCAAACACTGCCTGAAAAGGTTTCCGATCAATTGGACAAGAAGCCAGTATCTGAGAAATGGTTACAAATGTGTCTTTAGAAGAGATCACAATTAAACTACACTAAAGACAGTCATCATTTCCCACTACACAGAAATATATTTTTCTAATTTCAAAATGGAGAGGAAATACTCTCAGACTGTGCCATACCACACAGCAAGACACCTGAGGTTGGCTTCATCCTTTCAAGTGTTACTGACACTGACTGGAGTGAACACGAGAAGTGAAATGCCCACTCCTGAGACCCCGTGAGGACATGCTGCTCCAGTGAGAACTCCTGCTCAAATCAAGGCTGAGCATCACACCTACTGCTGTCCTGTACAGCTGGCTGTAATGCTATAAAAGAATGCCTTGAGCAAGCCATCTACATATTCTATTCTCTATGATTTAACATTATTGCCAAATTAATTATTTTGACTAAACAGCTGTGTTAGCGATGAAAATATAGTTAAAATATGAAGCATTCTCCCAATCTCCTCGACTGTTAGATAACACTCATAGAGCTAAGTACTTATGTACTTTTGTAGCTACCTAATATACACTTATCTTAACATTACAATTCATATGCTGAGTTCCATTTTATTTTTTCTCATAAATTAATGATCATACATTGGTTCACAGTAACTTTTCTTAACAGGAGGGGATGTCACAATAGCTTTAGTTTTCATTTTCTTTAAAAGACACATAAGGTTGAACCTTTTATTTTTAGGAACATTTTCAAAAGTTTCTTTTTATCCATCCATACTTTTTAACTTTTATTAGGTTTCTATGTTTTCCAAATTGAATTATGTGGTTTTGGGGTTTTTTTGTTTTTGCTTGTTTGGTTAGTTGGTTGGTTTGGTTTTTCGAGACAGGGTTTCTCTGTGTAGCCCTGGCTATCCTGGAACTCACTCTATAGACCAGGCTGGCCTCGAACTCAGAAATCCGCCTGCCTCTGTCTCCCAAGTGCTGGGATTAAGGGCATGGGCCACCACTGCCCGGCTATAAAATTTCTTAGGAGGTTACATTCTTGCACTTACATTGAAAATATCTAAAATACTTTTCATTTTCCCAAAGTTTTTTAATATATTTATTCACATTTTAAAGGTCCTTTTTAAAGATTAAACAGTTAATCAATGAAAATTAGGTTTTTCAACATATGTTGAAAACTAAAATGCACAGCAGCTCTGTATTTACTGCCTTTCACATTTTCTCTTCTGTCCAAACTCTGGTCCTATTACATAAACTCTTCGGGTTCCATGTACTTAACTTGTGAAAACAGGAATAAGAACGTTAAGGTTAGTTTATGGTAATTGACTGTTAGCAATTCTGAGAGGAACATGCGGTATATCCTAGCTCCTACATAAGATCCAGTTTAACCTCACTGACAAAAACCTATGTCAACAAAAGGACAATCTACAATGTGATATATGAAACATGAGTCCTTAAGTGATGTACTTTGTTGGCCTACCTATAATAAATTTATGACCCAAAGAAGTAGATGTATCAAATCGGCAGGTACCTGAGATTATCCAGCCTCCCTGTGTTTCTTACTAAATTCCTCTTGACATCACCTAGCCACCATTCCTTTCTTGGTAATTTTTAAAGTACCCAGATTTTAGCCTGATCCATTCGTGCTGTGACATGAGCCAAACAAGTGGACTCTTTTCTCCTAGTATGACTATAGGTTTGTATCTGACTAGACTCACTGAATAAGGACCTCCACTGCTATTCAAAACCATTCACACAAAGTAAAACGGGGGAACTTTGCCAGGAATGAGAGACTCTACTAACTGTTATAGACACACCTAACAACCCTCCTACCGATGACTGAATTAACATTAGAAAATAATCTAAATCACTTTGACCCAATCTTACCAAATAGGAAAAGAGAAATACCCTAAAATTACATTATCTTCTCTGGGTATGAAAAGTTGAAATAAAGAAACAAACCCAGAAAAATAGACAAAATGCCTTCGCTAGGGCTAAGAAACAATACCCATATGTAATCTTAAAAGCATATATTGTAGAAGAGTATTTTAGAGACAAAACAGAAATCTACTATTTATTCTCTATTTTTATAGTATACATAAAGAAATAACAGAAGTCAATGGAAAATCAAAATGTTTTAAAAATTAGGAAACATAAATTTCCTTAATGTATCCTTTAGGCATCAAAATTCATTAATATATACAAATATCAATCCACACATAGTATAATAATTGCATTAACAGAAAAATTTTACAAATGGGATTTTTTTTTTTGCTTTGTTTTGTTTTGAAATGGCTTAGATTGGCTATTTTAAGGTATTTACAGGGGATTGTCATCCATACATTTAGCAGACAGTGAGACAATCCCAAGATGGTCTTCAAAATAGCATTTTCAAAGTAAAGTTTGTTTGGCTAGAAATACTGATGAATTTTTAAGCTGCAAAGTTTTAAGCATTTAAAGCTAATGTAGAAAAAAATGTAATATTTTAAATGAGTTTAACTCTAAAGACTATCAAACTTTTTTAATGTTCATTTTGATTACTTATACAACAAAAATGATTATTTACCTGTTTAATGTGACTTTAATTTTAAAAATATCTAATTAGTTCCATAATCAAAGTATCTAAGAACACCATTCAACTTTATGATACAACTACAAAGTTAATAGAACTTGCTCACTGTTTAACATATAATATATATTAACAACAGAGCACGTATCTTATAGCAAATGCTCTGTACTACTGTTATATAAGGAAGAAATTTGATAGAAAAAGAACTTTCCTAATGATTTCAATAAAACATACCCTAGTATTCTGAAGCGTTGTAAATTCCCAGTTCAGACAAACTCATATTTAAATGTAAGAACAGGAAACCTTCCTTATTTGAGAATTCAGGATTCTTGGTTTCTAACATTTCTTGCTTCCTGATGCTGCTCTATCCTCAATCAAAGGCTGCCTACAGATAGCCCCTCCTAGAGAGAGAGAAGCAAGGGTTAAAGGGCGTGTTCTCAACACCTATGCTTACAGTAAGTCTTCCTAGTCATGGGAATCTACACCACTTTTCTCTGCCACTAAGAAATAAAGCATATTATGTACAAAATTGCAGTTCAAAAATCAAAGGTGATATAAGGATGCAAACCATTAGAGGTCAGTGCTTACTTTAAAACTGTTGACATAACCCTTCCTCAGTGATAGTTCCAACATAGCTAGCCATGGATCTCCAAGGGGCTTACCTGGAGCCAAGCTACATGTTCTCTGTCACATGTAAGCATTCCTTCCAAATAGCCTCTGTCAGTGCACACTTGGTTCTTTACAGTAGCTTTCAAAACCATGTCCACAGAATTAACAGCTGTCAGTAATAGAATTAACACTAAGAATACACTCAGTATACCCACTCAAAGGGAATGTTTTCACATTTCCCAAGATATACTGTAACACTAGGATACACTTAACACTTTCTCTTAATGTCATCTGACATCTAATGATTAAGGCTTTTTTCCTAGTAAACAAACAGAAAATTCAGGAAATTGCCTGCATAAATCATTTTAAATATTCACAACTGGAAGTCCATAGGTATAGAGGAAGTTCAATCACTTCTTTATATAGGGAAACTAATTACATTTTTTAAATGCTTAAAATACTTAAGAAGAACTGGGGCTGGAGAGATGGCTCAGAGGTTGAGCACACTGACTGCTCTTCCAGACGTCCTGAGTTCAATTGCCAGCAACCACATGGTGGCTCACAAACATCTATAATGAGATCTGGAGCCTCTTATGGCACACAGGTGTGTATATGTGTGTGTATATACATACATACATACATACATACATACACACACACACATATGCAGGCAGAATACTATACATAATAAAACTTTAAAAAATAAAGGGAAGTGCCACAGTAGTTATCAAGACCATACTACTTATATACACCATAAATCTTGCATGTCCTTGTAATGTAGCACATCTTAGAGCATGTGCTTAGCATATTCAACACTGGAGGTCTTAGTTTAATCCTCAGCACCAAAAATATAATAAGAACTATTAAAGCCTTTAATCATAGAATGCTTCCAAGTTCTTAAACCATAACTCTCTAAACACCAAACTTTATCTTCTGGTGACTGTGCCAAGGTTAAAAAAAAAAACCTATTCTCATATTCAGTACATATAGGTGGAATATTTTGTCTGT
>BDUI01000692.1:41977-55220 GCA_002335545.1 Apodemus speciosus | reverse complement strand
TCTCTCTCTCTCTCTCTCTCTCTCTCTCTCTCTCTCTCTCTCTCTCTAAGTACATTCCGAAGACTCCTCAGTCAGTATATCAGAGTTCCTTACTCATCCATGTGCAGAACTACACTGCTCACATTAGTGAAGAAGAGAACAGGAACAGAAGCCCATCAACAAGACAACTGGAAAAGTACAGTACAGATACACGGTGGGGTTTTATATAGCCAGTCACTAATAAAAAAAAAAATGACATCTGAAGAAAAATGTATACAACTGAAAATTATGATGTTAAATGGTACAAATTAGTCTTAAGACAAATAGCATGTTTTCTCCCACACATGGAATATAAATTTAAGAGTGCATGTATCTACAATGTGTTCACAAGTAATCAGACTAGAAAAGGAATCAAGAAAAAGGAGATCTCAAGGAAGCAGGAAAACAAAAGGACACCTAACTAGAAGAAAGGGAGCCAGATAAAGGAAAGAGAAATGCAGAGTAGTTAGGAAGAGGAATCAGTGAGAACAAAGTATACAGACACACACACCACACATGCCACGATAAAATGTAATGCAACCTTAAAAAATGAGTATTTCGGAGCCCAACAATAAATATATAAAATAAAAAGGAACATACCTCTATTAAGAGTAACTTTAACTTTTTCAAACAATTTTTAATGATTCTTAAATGCTTTCCCCTCCCTTGTAGCCCACCACCCACCAGAAGGAGTGGAAAAGATAGGACACAGGGGAAGTGGACCTGTTTAGAAAGGTTCTTTGGAACAACTTCCATCTGTGTTGTCTGGAAATCAGCAGTTCAGCAGCAGCAGCTTGATCCATTTGCAAACACTTCACGGATACACCAGCAGTACAGTTCAATAAGTGTCAGGATAGCAAATACGAATCAGCAGCCATGGCACTACCTAGCAGAGACAGCCAGGCCTCAGTCTTGGCACGATTCAGCAGGAGAGACCTAGAAGAATGCCAGGAGAAGCTCTGGGCTGTGCCTCTCTCAGCAAAGATCAGCAAAGATGCGAGACCCACACTATAAGCAAGCCCAGCCCAGCCTCCATTACTGTTCGTCGAGTCCTAGTTATACCCTCCCAACATCATGTGTCCTCCATGGGTCTTGCTTCAGCACGTGAGTCTGTCTCAGCTGACATAACATGCCAATCAGCATGAGTCCACGGAAACTGCAAGAAGCCCCAACACACCACCAGAAGCTTTTCGTTGAGTTCCTCTGTATGGAGTCCTGACAAACAGAGCTCAACTATGCAATATAAGGTGGACCAATACATTTGTGTCGTTAGCATCATGTGCTCTTTTGAGAGCTTGCTTTAGCAGAACATCCTTCCTCCTGTGTTCATTTCAGAAAAACACTTCACTTGTCTACCCCAGCAAAACACCATCCAATACAACTAACTTTCCAAAGAACCTTTAAGTTCCCATTTCAATCAAGTTTAAAACATTTCCATCACCCTAAAAGAGAAACTATTCCCTTTCAAGATGTACATTAGCTGATCAGTTTCCCTGGTGTTCTTTCCTACCCACGTCTCCAGAAGATGTCATCACCATGTTCCTTCTCCTCTCATCTCCCCAATCCCCTATCTGTCTCAAACACAGGAAAAAGTGCAGACTAAATCTGAGATTGTCCTCTGATCTCTATATATGCTATGGCCTATATATGCCAAACACACACACACACACACACACACACACACACACACACACACACACACAGGGTGGTGGGGGACAAAGGCAGAGAAAAGGCTGACTTGTATTCCTAACTCCCATTTTATGTACCAACATAAAAGTATAGGTGGGGAGCTGGAGAGATGGCTCAGCGGTTAAGAGCAATGATTGCTCTTCCAGAGGTCCTGAGTTCAATTCCCAGCCACCACATGATGGCTCACAACCATCTGTGATGGAATCTGACGCCCTCTTCTGGTGTATCTGAAGAGAGCAATGGTTTAGTCATATACTTACATACATACATACATACATACATACATACATACATACATACATACATACATCTTTTTAAAAAAATGTATAGTCTCAGTCATGGTGATGCATGCATGCAGGCACAGGCCTGGGAGGGCCACGCGGGGCAGCCTCTTGGTTGGTGTGACCCAACCATTGGTCTAGGAAGGAGAGGGTCAACACTGTGAGGTTTTGCTTTCAAGATGACTGGCAAAGCTGAGAAGTGCAAAGTGGGTGGCCAGGGAGGCGCCTGGGCAGGCTGAGCGCCTAAGTCCCCTGTGGCCCCAAGAGCTGCAGAGGCTGAGTCCATCAAGGAGGGGTAGAAGCAAGAACCGAGGAACCTGAAGTCCCTAAGGACGTGAATGGACGTGAAGCCCCTCTTCCTCTCATAAGCTATGCTGGCAGACTGGCAGCTGCTGCGTGGACAGGGAGCGTGACATGGTTCTGGAACACTCCGTCCAGGATCCCACGGCACCTGCCTTCACCATCTTCACTGACCCCATCTTTGGGTTGAAGCTGGAGCTGGGCATGCTTGTGCAGGTGGGTACCTGCTTTCCGGGCAATCCTCCGAGGAGCTGAAGGAGTCATGTTTCCTTCTGTGCCCAAGGCTCATGGAACTGCACTGTGTAGGGGACACTCTATTGGGAAGCAGATGTACAGAAAAAGATGGTGAAATGAGGCAGAAACCTGGGTAAGGAAGGGCAAGCGGAGGCAGTCAGCAGTGGCGTGCAGGTGATGGGTACCACCTTTGTACAGTCCTTTTACTTAAAAACTTCCCTTAATTATCTATGTATGAGCACAAACACACATGAATGCCTTGGCATATGTGTGGAAAGCAAAGAACAACATGTAGAAGTCTCAGGTCCACAGGCACGGTAGCCATCACCTCTGCCTACTGAGCTATCTCACTACCTATTGAGCCATCCAATGGCTCTGATTCTTCTATTTCCTTCTATATATCTGAGACATTTAAAAATAAAATGTTGGGAAAAGTTAAAAAAAAAATATATATATATATATCTTTTTATAAAACATGGGAAACATGCCACACAAACAATAGTCAAGAAATGTATTTTAAACTTACTTCAAAGCTTATTTATATTGGCTTCCCCAATAATTTCAACCTTACTACTTCTGCAGTAGTTTTAAGACTTTTAAATATGTATGACTGTTTTGCTTTGTGTAAGTCTGAGTACATGTGGGTACTGGGAATTGAACTCAGGTCCTCTGAAAAAGCAGCCAGTGCTCTTAAAAGCTCAGTCATCTCTCCTGCTATCTATAGCAGTTTTGAAGCAATAACAACAATTACTGTTTCATATGTCTCATTCTTATTATGTTATTGTCTAATTAACTGATCCTACAGAAATACAGCACTGCACTGAAGTCACCCTACCTAAAAAGTTCTTTCACAATAAGGCTTTCAAGTGAATGATAGCTTACAATTTTTCTTGAAATTAGTAACATTATTATTAATAATTCTCCATTAGAACACTAGAGTTACAAAATGTTTTCTTACAGGTTATCAGGCATACAATAGTGCTGCAACTAAATTTACAATAGACTATCTTATACAATTTGAAAGAGTCATTGCTCTGGAAATTTTCAAAACAACATGTTCTCTTAATAATGTTTTCATTTATTTTATACTGTTGAACAACTACTGTGTTCGAGTGGAGCCTAACATAAGAATATAAGGACAATGTAAATTAAGAACCTGTATCCTTCCCTATACATAGAGAAATACAATACATAAAATGGACAAAACTGCACATACAAAGTGCCACATGTTTGATACAGGGAAGGAGTATCTAAGAAATTGAGAATACTAATCACAGTAAAGAAAAGAACTGTTTAAAAACATTTTCAGGGTTAATTCAGTCAAATTTGCTTAAGAAGGCAGTAAGTCTGGGCCAGGAAAAAAAAAAGAGAGATAATGAAGAATACTAGTTCTGAATGACAGTAAGAGAACCTAATACTAAGCTTAACTTAGAATCATTCTTTGTCCTATACCTAACAGTCAATAAAAATAGTACCAACACTAACTAGTCTTTAAAAGTCTGCATTAATGAATGCAGTGGTTCTCAACCACTACTGGGACCCTTTGATACAGTTCATGTTGTGATGACCCCAACCATAAAATTACTTCATTACTACGTCATAACTGTAACTCTGCTACTGTTATAAATTGTACTGTAAATATCTGATGTGCAGGATATGTGACACAAAGAAGTCACGATCCACAGGTTGAAAACAGTTGCAATGAGCAATAAGATGTCTTAACATCAAAGTACTTGCCTTACAAGCAACCTGAGTTTGATTCTCAGATTTCTGTGCTGAGTCAGAGAGTTGCATTAAGCAAGAACTGTTTGGAAGGTTTCTGAGGATTCTTTCCCCTGGTATTAAACACAAACACAACATCCTTTCCCATATGGTTAAGTCCTTAGGTTTTGTTTGCTCACAGTACTTTTTAAATAAAAGACAATAAAAGTCTAACCTCACTGTTGGGAGAAAAAAAAGACTCGTGGAACTAGTTCCTGGTATGCAAGATCCCCAACTTTTCCTTCCCTTATTCTATCTATCTCACATTCAACACCCACACATCCCAGCCCACCCCCCAAAAAGTAAGTTCTCAACATACTCAAAGCAACTGAAAAGAAAGGCTAACAGAAAGTGTACTAAAGGACTCTTTCACTGACCAAATTTGAACAAGTAAAGATAAACAAGTATCAACCTCATTAACAAATGGGCCTTTAATCTCAGAATACTTTCCTACAAAATATCTATTAGTTACTAAGACCTTAAGATTTTTCTAGGTTAACAGCCTAAAGAGACATTACAAAATTACTAAGGAAATTGGCAAAACAATGAGGTCTGAGCTTAAGTGTTAATATGCCAAGATTAATTATTTGACCTTGATACTTACATTATAATTACATAACAGAACTGGGTGCCACTAATCCCAGCACTTGGAAGGCAGAGGCAAGTGGATTTTCTGAGTTTGAGCTTGGTCTAGTGAGTTCCAGGATAGCCAGAGCTACACAGCTACATTTGTGTTGAAAAAACAAATATAAACAGAACAGAAATGTATTCATTTAAGATGATTAAGACTGCATCTGCAACTGAATCAAATAGTTCAGGGTTTTAAAAACAATGCTTAGCCGTACAACTCTCTATAAAGTTTGCCATTAAGTAACCTACGAAAAACATAGAATACCTAAAAGTCCTGTGTAAACAAAGTGGTATGTTTAAAACAGCAGTGATTCTCAACCTGTGGGTCATTGCCTTACAGCAAACCTTGATCTCCAAAAAATATTTATATTACAATTTATAACAGTAGCAACAAAAACGATTTTATGGTTTGGGGTCACCACAGCATGAGAAACTATAGTAATGGGTAGCAGCATTAGGAAGCCAAAAACAAAAAACAAAACAAAACAAAAAACCCAGTTTTAGAGTAAATATTTTCCCTTTTGGGGGTGAGGGTTGGGGGATTAGAGATAGAATCCTTGTACCTGTTAAACAATGTTTCACCACTGAACTAAAACACCAATCCCTTACTTGTTTAAAAAAAAAAAAAAAAAAGACTTTTCATATTTAGGAGATTCTCAATGACTTCTACTACCACCAAGGTTCAGTCAGGTAACCAACCATAGGTAACCACACTCTCCAGTTTCCCAATTACACCAGCCAGATTTCTTCTTGTTATCAGCAATGGAAACAGACATTAGTATTTACATCACAGAAATGTCTACTGGATAGCAATGATCTAAAGGTTGGAAGGACAACTGATATAATGCCTACCTATAAGCCAACATTAGATGCCCCTACATATAGATATGAAGCAGAAACTCCAACACTTAAATTATTTAATCGCTCTAGAGGCTCAAGTCATTTCTGTAAAATAGACTAATACATCTAATATTGCAAAGCTGCTGCAAGTAAAAGGTAAAGTATCTACAGCAGATTGGCTGGCAGTAATTATTAGGTAACATTAATAATTTAATGTTAATAATTTTTTAAACTGTGAGATTTCAGCACTTTTAGAACTAGTCAAGCAATTATACAAACACCAATCTGAAAAGAAAATTAAGGTCCTACTTGGTCAATAAACCAATGCGTTTCATATTGTTGTATCTAACAAAAGTGTAATTCTTAGCCGGGCGTGGTGGCGCATGCCTGTAATCCCAGCACTTGGGAGGCAGAGGCAGGCGGATTTCTGAGTTCGAGGCCAGCCTGGTCTACAGAGKGAGTTCCAGGACAGCCAGGGCTACACAGAGAAACCCTGTCTCGAAAAAACCAAAAAAAAAAAAAAAAAAAAAAAGTGTAATTCTTACCCATTGTTCATCACATTCGACCTTACTAACTCCCCTTGAGACACTGAGGCTTCTGTAACAACACATTCAACTCCGGTGCCTCTGACCTTCACAGTGTTCTCTGGGAGCTCATTCTTCCAGTAAACTTTTTAAGGCCACTGTGTTTCCAATCTAGGGCATCTCTATTTTTCTTCCTAGTTGTATTCCCTCCCAGGGTAATTTCACCTATATCTATTGTTTCAATGTTTGCATCTCCCCTGACTACTGCTAAAAGCCTCCAGTAGATCTTCCCATATGCACTAGCTTTGCCTCTCCTTCAAGACCCAGCACCATAATACCAGTTCTGTCTATCCTACCAAACTACCAAAAATACATCCAACACAGCTTCTAAAGGAACTAAAAAAAAAAAAAAAAAAAAAAAAAAAAAGACTTTGCTTTTAATTAAATACCCTAAGATTTCTATATTTCCACAAATGACAGATTTAAGGCCATAAACTGCCACTCTTCTTTTTAAAAGGACTCCTGGTCTAGATGGGTAGCTCAGCAGTAAAAAAAAAAAAAAAAAAAAAAGCACTTGCTGTCCAATGAGGACCAGAGGTTGGATCCCACCCGTTCATCAAGTGGCTCACAAACACCTGTAACTGAACTTTTGGCCTCTGCAGGCACCCAAGCACATGTGAACAGACACTCAAGAGACAGATACATGTGTGCACACATAAAAAAAAAAAAATATGTGGACTCTATGTGAACATGGGCTATATGCATGAATGGAAATAATTTGGCAAATTTAAGATATGATACTCAATAAACTTTAAAATCTATAATAAACTTTTAAAATACTAGCTTTAGTAGTTATAACAGAAAGCATTTGAATCCACAAAATAATTGTCATTTATCTACTACAATACTATGCATTGTTCAAATTTTTAGGAGTAAAACATTGACAAAATGGCAAACCCTGAGCCAGTGAGATGACTCAGCAGGTAATGGCACTTGATACAAAGTCTGTTGATTTAGTCTGATCCCTAAGGTCCACAAGAGAACACACCTTCCCAAGTTGTCCTCGAACTCCGTTCATGGGCTATATGTGCACATGCACTTGCAATATAAAGAAAGAAAAACTAAGACAAAGCCTGTTCTCATGGAAGCTGCATTAGACTGAAGAAACATAATAAACTTGTTAGATTAGCAATAGTATGTCAGGAAGAGATAAAATGCCATGGGGGGAAAACRGACATAAAATGAAATGGGAAGCGTGGGAGGGAGTGCTGCGTCAGATGGACAGGCAGAGAAGGCCTTGGCAGCACTGGAGAAATGTGGTTGAAGAAAAGGTAAGAAGATGGAGTCAGAGAAGAAACCTCAKTAACTTCAGAGTTATGTAAAGGCCACAGTGAGAACTATGGATTTACTGGGACTGAGAAAGAAAGCCATTTGAGAAGGTAAGTAACATAATCTAATACAAAAGGCTCGTTCTGGCTGGAGAGCGTTAAAGACTGTGAGTTAACAAAGATAAATGTTGTTGTCTCATTTGTCTTTTTTAGGAAGTTATTTTCCAAGCAAGAGAGGATGGTGTTTTAAAATTCTCGAATTAAAATTTTATTGTGCCGTAACTTTAATTTTTAAAAAAGGACAAAATTCAAAGGTAATTCTTAGGAACAAAATACAAAATGTATTTTTCAATTAATTTATTACTAATGTGCTAGGGTGTACAACATGGCACACACTAAGGCCAGAGACCAACTTTCATCTTTGTATGACTTCCAAGGATTGGACACTCAGGTGGCCTTTACCTGATGAACCATCTCAGGCCCACAGAAGCCCCTACTACCAGCCATGATACTGGCTCTTTTAACTCTAGGCTCCTCAGCTTAACACAGTCACCACTGCTCAGATACAAAACAAAGTGCAAGGTGAGGAACAGAATTTTAAGAATTTGGGTTTGGACACTAGAAAGATGGCTCAGCGGTTAAGAACACTAGCTGAACTTCAAGAGAATCAGAATTCAGTTCCTAATACCCATAGCTAGTGGTTCACAACTGTCTGTAACTCTAGCTCCAGGAAATCACACACCTTTTTCTGGCCTCCATGGACAAATAAGTAAACAACAAAGTAAATGTTTAAAAACACAAATGACCTGGGTTTAAAAGCTAGTATAACTGTAATCCCCAGCATTTGGGAGACAAAGGCAGAAGGATTAGAAGTTCAAGGCCACCATGAGCTATGTGATATATAAAACTCATCTGACTTTCAGTAGGCAAGATAAGGCAAAACACCATTTACATCACTAACAGACAAGAGCAGAAGGTGGGATACACAGTGCACATTATTTTATAACTAGCTTGTATTACTTCAAGGCACATCACACTCTTAGAATGGTGGTTTACAACTATCTTGCATTGAAGTACCTAAAATGTGCAGTCTGATGGGTAGTTACCATTATACGTCATTACTAAAGGTTAAGTGTCAGAGATAACAGCATGTTAGGTAGGTTTTCATGAAGCCCTGCTCATAAACTGATCGGTGCTCTAGGAAGATGGAAAAATTGAAAATACCTAATAGAAGGCCCCTAACTACATGAAGGAATTCCAGGAAGAAAATTCTTAAAATGTTCCCCATATCACACTTAAGTAACCTAATTTACACTGTCTTTTGTATTTTTCTCCTTTGTCATACTGAAGGCTGCCTTTTCAGTACATTTACAGGAGGGCAATAGCATTCGAGTTTAACCCAACTAAAACCTTAAAATGTACTTCAATTTGAAAGATAAATTCCGCTATTGTAAAACTGAATAATCGTTTATTCACAAGCAATCTTTGAAAAACTGACCACAAGTGGGGCAATGGTGGTGCACACCTTTAATCCCAACACTCTAGAGGCAGATCTCTGAGTTTGAGATCAGCCTGATCTACAGAGAGGTTCCAGGATGGATAGGGCTACACAGAGAAACCCTGTCTTGAAAAATGAAAAAGAAAAGTGACTGCATAAACAAAACACAAATTAATTCATATCTAAAGATTTTAAGCTTTTCTTTTTTGTCTACTTGGGTAAAAAAACAATAACAACAACAACAAAAACTACCAGCCTTTTCCTTCTGGTTTTAAATAATAGTAAAATGGTTAAGCCAGTGTGCCAAGCAGAGGGGAAAAGGGGGGCTGTAGGGGGTGGGACAGCACGGTGTGGAGAAACAGGATTAAACAATAAAATTGTATTAAAAATACCGGCCAAATACAAGGGCTAAGAATCTATTGCCTTCACTGTTATGGGGCTGCGGCTAATAAATCATACACGAGTTCTTTTCCTTGAAAACGAGAAAACGCATTTATTGATATACTTTTCCCAAAATTCAGAGAAAACTGCCCAAACTGGGGGAAAATTTAATATTACCATCTACTAGTCAAGGCAAACTAAAAACTTTTTCGTCAGTTTTGCCTAAACATGTTAGTTCGCTGCTAGTATAAGGATGGTAGCCAAAATGTAATCCAACATGAATGAAACGCAGCCGTGGCCAACACTGTTAAGACGGTAGTTTTACGTAGTACAATCAGCACGTAAAACTTCCACTATGCGTTGTTTACTACATCACACATGAAGACGATTAACCGCACGACTGTAATACGATATTGTACATATTATCTCATGGGGAGTGTAGTTCACCATTTCAATCTGGGAATGTTTCCCTCAATTGCAACCAGGTCTTTTAAAATAATTCTTCGACATCCGTGCAAAGACGAGCATGTATTCGTAAATCTTCTAAATGGTACAAAATTCCCCGGGTCTAAGGCGGGGCAAGTGGTCAGCCCGAGTTTGGGTCTCCTGGCCGGTTAGACCGTGGTCAACCCAGGCAGCGGGTTTAAAAAAAAAAAAAAAAAAAAAAAAGGGGGGGGGGGGGGGGGGGGGGGGGGGAGGCGGCCGCCGAGGGAAAGGCCGAGGCCAGGCGCCCGCCCGCTCTTCCTCATTCAGGCGCTGGAGAGGTCACAGCCTAGGGAAGTTTGGTTTCACCAGCGGGGCCGGGAGGCTCGGAGCCGAACGCGAACTCCACCGTACAGCAGCCAGGCTGGGAGCGCCCGGAAGCCCGGCCGACACGTTTCCACTGCGGGTGGGGGGAGCTGCGGGCCGGGCCTGGAGCCCCTTCCTGCCTCGGCCGAGGCCCCGCAGCCCGCGCCGCCCCGCTCCTAGGCCCCGCGCGCGCCGGAACCGGACCTCCGCCCCGCGCTGCCCGGGGCCGCGGCTCCAACTTTGCTCGCAGCGAGAGGCGCCGCCCGAGCCGCGCGCGAGCCCCAAACTTTGCCCGCTCTCCCGACGCCCGGCCCGCGCTCCCGCCGCGCCGTTTCCCGGACGGCCCGTCCGCTCTCCCCGGACGGCCGTGTTTACCTCAGGCCGAGGTCCAGGCGTCGCTCCGGCGGCCGCGCCAGCGCAGGAGGCCCGGTCTCCGTCAGTCCGCCGCTAAGTTCTACACCATGGACTCCTCCGGCCGCTCGGAAGCGCGCGCGGCCCGCGGGCTCGGACGGCGGGGTCGGGAGCACGCAGCCACGCAGCAGGAGACCCGGGCAGCGCTGCTCCGCGCGGCTTGCGCCACCGCCGCTCCCCTCCCCCGCCGTGTCTGGCGGCTCCCTCCCTTTCTCCCTCCCTCCCTCCCTCCGCGGGGCTCAGCCGCGCCGCCACAGGTCGGCGCACTGTGGTGACGACGCGGGCGGGCGGGCGAGCGGCTGGACCCGCCGCACGCTGCCTGCTCGCGGGCGCCGCATTTCTCCACCGGACCTCCAGGGGGCGCCCGCAAGCTGCGACGGGCGGAGGGACGTGGTGGGCGGGGCGCGCCGCCTGGCCGGAGAGCGGGAGCTCCGGCGGCTGCGAGTGGCCGGGACTTCTGGGAAACATTCTTCTTGTCCCGCCCTCCTGCCGCTCGGAGCGCTACGCGCACGCGCCGTGTTCATGCCTTCCTCCCTCCCTCCCTCCCCCGCCCCCTCGCTCTCCCTAGTGGCCTTTTCTGGCAAGGTCCGTGGGGACAACAAAGATGTTTTGGAGAAACTGCAGTCCCGAGAAGAACTCGTGTGTGGTTGGCACGGATGAAGGACTCAGCCTGCTGCCTAGGCGCACGTGCGCGGCGGCTTGCCAGCTCAGGACACCCTCCCACGCCCTAAGCCCGCGTCACCGAGGCTAACCGAGCCTGGCTGGCTTTAAGTGCTTACACTTTCACTCACTCGGCGACGTCCTGCCCTGCAGCGCCCTCGGAGCTTTAGTTTCACCTCGGAGGTGTCTTTACAGGCTTTTCGTCAGGCGCTGGCTTTTTGAACCCCCTGCCCACGTTCTAGCCTTCCCTAGTTGTCCTCTTGCTGTCCACGCTGTCCCCTCCCCACTTCGAGCCCAGCCGATCACTCCGCGTTTTCCCAGACTGCTGGCTGCAACGTCTCCTGTCCTCTCTGATCTTGTCTCTTCCCTGGCACCTTCATCCTGTGCTGTTTGGCTGTTCGGTGCCCGTCACGTGCTGTTTGGCTGTTCGGTGCCCGTCACGTCACGCCAAAGATTGGGATGGTGTCTCACCAAGCTCCTGACAGAGCCGAGCACCAGCAAGGGACTGGGTAAATAACCGCTTAGGAATGCATGAATGGCAGCCTTGTCTCTCCCAAAGTCGGCTGCTTTGCAATGCGCTGTCTTCATAGGTTTGGAAACGTGATGGTGTTGCGGCTGTATGCAGGTATTTTGCAGTGATTTWGAGGTGTTAGAATACTTTGTTCTGATGAAACGACATTCTGAGGGACCTTTCTCTGGTTAATGATGACGATTGAAGCTGGTGATTAGGAAAACCTAAAAACCTGTTGAAACTGCTGTGCGACAGAATCAAGTCAAAGGCACTGTTAACCATTCTGCCGAGATGAAGTTTAGCTTTCCTGTGTACATTCAGGCTCCAAAATTCACCCTAGAGAATTGTATCAGTAAGAGCAATTCCCGGTGAAGATGCAGTATTCTTTTGTATGTATTTTATTTTGTTTTTAATGCAGAATCTCACTGTACAGACCAATCCTCAAACTCCAGATCTCCTACTTCAAAGTTACTGCTCTAGCTTATGTGTTCATAACATTTAAAAACCACTATGTAACCATCGTGCTGGGTAACAGAGCACCAGAAACGATTCCTCCTGCCTAACTAAAACCATGTGCTCTTGACCACCCCCCACAATACTTCTAATAGAAACCAAGGTGCATTGTAATAAGCTGTCTCTTGTTCCCCAGGAGAGAGACCCTGCCTATTTCTATATATGGTATTCTCTTTACTGTGTTTGTATGATAAAAATGTGTTTYGTTTCCTTTTTTTTTAATTTATAAAAGAGGGTAACTATAAAACGGATGGATAAAGTGGATGTAGTTGGCACACTTGTTAATATGTTAGACTCACTTATAATCCTAAACAAAAGAGGGCTGGGGAGATTACCACACAAGCATAAGGGTCTGAGGTTGACTCCCCAGAGCCCATGTAAAGCTGGGCACCATAGCAGGCATCTGTAATCCCTGTGCTCTCACCAAGAGATGAGCGGTGCCAACAGGACAGACCCCAGAGAGCCTGCTCTCAGAAACAACAGACCCTACCTGAAGAGTGCAGAAGGCAAGGATCGATACCCAAGGTTGTCCTCTGACTCCACACGTGCACTGTGGGACACATACCCTTTCACTCACACCACGACAGAGAAGTGCCCCATGTACAAACGTACATATAAGCAACTTTTTAATTTATTTTTATGTATATGGGTATTTCACTTATATGTATGTCTGCACCATGTTTTTGCAATGCCCATGGAGGCCAGAAGAGAGACAGAGCTCTGGGGGCTGGACTTGCAGGTGGTTATGAGCAAGCATGTTGCTGGTACTCCAACCCAGCTCATCTGGAAGAGAAACCATTGACCTGAACTATCCAGCCCCCCAAAAAAGAGATTTGCTGAGATCTACAAATGGTGCACATAAAAATATTGTCATC
>BDUI01000691.1:220144-232201 GCA_002335545.1 Apodemus speciosus | reverse complement strand
AGAGCACTGCAAAGAATGGAGGAGCACTGCACAGAAGGGGGAGGAGCACTGCACAGCATAGGGAGAGCACTGCAAAGAATGGGGAAGAGCACTGCATAGCACAGGAGGGGCTTATAGTAGAGGAAACCTGTTCACCTCATTGTGAGCAAAATCAGGACAAGGAAGGGGCTGGGGTCCAAATACCTCCTTCAAGAGCATGCTCAGTGACCAGACTCGCTTCCAGTAGGCCACACCCCATCAAGGTTCCGCTACTCCAGGTAATACCTCGGAAACTTTCAAGATCAACCCCAGCAGACAGACTAGAGGGAAAGAAGTGTGGCCAAGGGACRCTCTCCAGGAGGACAGCAGCCTCCTCCTCTGCAGGCAGCCTGCTCCGCCCCTCTGATGCCACCCTTCCCTCCCATCCTAATAACCAACCCATCCAAGTAGAGAGTGGAGCTGCTGGCCTAAGCTCACCAGCCTACTTGGTTCAAAGATCCTCATGGGGCTGAGGGGGAAACCAGGAGACTTTTCCCTGAGGAAGAACTACTGTCTGCTGAGTGTGAACCAGTAAATACGCCACCCCAACCCCCTTTCTTCCTAAGCCTATCCAAGTGGCTGTTCTAGCACTGACAACCAGAGGATTTGCAACTAATATCAGAAACAAATGAATTCTAGTCAGTTGCCTCCTGGTTAGTTTCTGTCCCCCACCCTGTGGCCAGGTCCAAGAGGATACTCTAAGGGAAGGCAGGCTAGAAGCAGGGGTCTGCGATGGCACTGACATTGTCCTGGCCCTGTGAGGAACCTTTCCCAATGTGCCACCTACATGGCTGGTGTCCTGGCTCAGAGGTGTCTTCAAACAGAGCTGGCACGAGAGCAGAGTCTCTCCTACAGTTCCTCCAACTAGAGCTGCCGTGCTGCTGCAAGATGCCTGCTACACTTCAGATCGACAGTAAGCGCTGGAACTGGAGTCTGCTCTGTCTTTCCAATGCAGCAGCAGCAGCAGCAGCAGAGGAAGATGAAGATGAAGATGAAGACAAAAAGAAGAAGAGGAAGAGGAAGAAGATCATCATCAACAACTACAACAACAACAACAACAACCATATTTGCATTCTATATTTGAATTCCATACCCTACAACCCTGGAAATGAACTTTCAGAAGAGACACATTTAAAGCTTTCTTTATTCATCTATGCAGTAGATACTAACAGACTCTGGTTCATTGGATTCTTGCAGAGCTAAGTCTGATGATGAATTAGAGGTACTCTGGCTGTCAGTAGGCATGGCTGGAACTGTTATCGTCACCACTGTGGCCTCCATGATTAAGAAATGCTCCAAAACCCATGTTCTGTGAAGTAAGCCAGGATCTGACCTTGTAAAATCAGAAAGTGCACTCTCCTTGGGAAATAGCTAGCAGCTCCTAGTGGCAAATTCCAGGCGTGGGTCTATTTTTTGCCTTTATATACTTTCTCATTTATGTTTTGATTTATGAAAACGCATCCATCATTTTGTAAGGGAAGCCTCCCGACACATGAAGGAAAATGACAGAAATGCACAACAAAAACAAATAAAACCATTCAGCACGGCTAACAAGTCAGCCATTTGGTCCCAGTGGGGTAGATAAATCCAGAGGCGGGCTCAGCAGTGGGACTCAAAGGTCAATGGCCTGGGACTCTGCTGAAGGAATCAAGGAAAGGATTCTGGCACCTCGACTGATGGCTTACCTCAAATCCACCCAGAGCCTCTGCGCAGCTTCCAGAAGCAGCTCCCAAAAGTATCTTCAAGAGGCCAGTCTGGAAAACTGTAAAAGCTCTTTGCCTCTGCTCCTGTGGGCGATGTTTGCAGAGAGAGGGTGTTTGTGTCAAGGCTACYTTGAGAAGGTAACAAGGCCATTCCCCTGTCTTTATCTGATGCTCTACGGTGTTACCATAAGGAGACCCCAAGCAGTACTGTCAGCACAGTATTTGCTTTGAGAGCAACACTTGCAGTCAAGGTAGAATGTCTACTCTGGGCTGTGAGAATATGCCTGAAACAAAATCAAGGGGGAACAGRGAGAGATTCTTGCAGTGGGGGACAGAGAGAGGCCCCTTGCTATCAGGGCTCCCAAGACTCTCCTACTGGGGATACTTCCATCCAAAGATTTCTGAGGGAGTTCTAAGCTGTCCTGACCAAGCTGGCTGAACAAGAGCTTTATTCTGAAGCCGAGAGGGGGCTAAAGATGGCCTTGTGTGTGAAAACTGAGTGATGGAGCAAGTCACCCAGAAGAGTCATCCAGCTGAAAGAGAAAGGAGCTACTGATGGGGGGGTGGAGCCCAGGTCATCTCTAGTCATTGGAATAGCAGGGCTACTCCAGTGTCCTGACTGAGCATGGCCTTGGGCCTGACTGAGGCACAGACCCCGATTGCATGTGAGTCTGTTGATTCCTCGTCACCCCCCAAACACAGACCCCACAGTTACTGTCACATCACTAAGACGGTAGGGAGGGAAGCTGAGGCCACAGTGGGTGGCGTGGATCAGGATTTGAGCCTACAGTTTAACAATAAACCACTGAGTCATTAGATCACACGCCTTCCTGTTAGGTTGCCTGTGGCCACAACCGATGTTCTAGCCCTCTGCAAAGGTCTGCTGTGAGTGCTGGGATTTCCAGTGTGTCCTACCAATAACCGACTCCCACCCCCACCCCATCATCTAAGGTGACAGCATYGTGACCTCATTCCCACAAACTCAAAGCACCCGACTACAGGGACACACGAGTTCCAATGGTTTGTGAAAACACCATGGACTGATAGAGCCTSCAAAGGAGGTTGCATGGGTCCCTCTTGTCCTGCTGAAGCTTAAAGGGAAACACCCAAGCTGCGACAGCTGAGGCAGAGCTAGTGCGGGGGTTGTCCACTCGCTGACCGTGACTTAGAGCCCTGATCTTCTCAGCTGGCTTATGAGCTCTGACCATCAGGAAGGGCTTCCCTGAAGCCAGAGAGATCCTCGGTCCAAGCCGAGGGTCAGCACTATGGCTCAGGGACTCAGTATGCCTGCTGCCTGCTTTCTATGTCAAGTTTTGCTGGATTGCAGCCACAATCACTCATTTATGAATGCTCTCCAATGGGTTTCATGCTAAGAGAGCAGAACTGAGTAATTGTGACAGAGACCATATGGCCCCCTGAAGCCTGAAAGATCTCCTTTCTAGGCCTTTACCAACCCCTGGTTTAGAGTGATAGGCAGCCTAGCCCCACACGCGCACACACTCCCTTCCCCGCATTTCGGGGCACGACACACTACAGTGGATCTGAGTCACAGAAACTCGAGCTTCAGACTGTCCACCATGGGCATGCACATAACCAAGTGAGAGTTTACACTGAGAAGCACCACGGGTCAGGCCTGGATTACAGAGCACAGCAGCCCAGGGAGCAAGCAGAAGTGTCGTTGGGAGAAGGATGCTCTGGGCAATCTCCTGCCCCATTCTCCCGCAGTAGGCTCTGACAAGCATCAAGTTCCATTTGAATGCATTCTGTTGCTGTAAGTGAGTGAGTCCCAAGTCGCGAGGTTGGCCCTTCTGCATCTGGTTGAATGAATGCTCAGATGGGCAGAGGGCAAAGGAGGTGGAGCTGCAGTCTTTGCCCTTGGAGTTTAGTGCAGAGGAAGAACATGCAGAGAATGTGCCCCCAAAATGGAGAACAATCTAGAAAAGTAACGTAGGCAGAACAGAATAGAAAAGCTTTTGAGATTCAGATCATGAAGAGTTCGACTTGCAATGAAGCCTTCAAGGATGGAAGGGCTTTTGGGAGCAGGAGAAGGGAGTCTGTTGGGTAGATTGGAGGAAGACAAGAGTCCACCCGGCTCCAACAGCAGTGGCTTCCACCCAAATAAATGAGCATCTTCCTAACAAAAGAAAAACCAAAGAGGTCATCATGGAAAAGGGAGCATCATCAGCACCCCCTTAGTGGGAGCCCTGGGAAAGCAGGCTGGACTGAAGGCAGTGAAGGAAGACCAGCTGGGAAAGATGTTGCATCTTTCCCGAACATTCCACTGACCATGGGGGACCTCCTCTAACCCAAAGTGAGCATCTCCCATGTCTGCTAAAGAGCATCTGCACCGGCTGCTGAGAGGTAGGGCAGGACCAGGAGTGCACAGTCCCTGGAGTTCCCCCATCACTCCAGTCAGCCCTCAGCTCCCCATCGGAGTCCGGACATCTCACTGTCTCTACTTCACACTAGTTACCTCCAAATTCCAAAAAGGAAAGACCCTGTCTGCAGACCCAATAACCTGAAGACACTGCCTGAGCAGGCCTGTTGTCTCATCTCGCCTGATGACTTGAATTTGGAGCTTGCGACTTTCTAGGAAGAGAGAGGGAACGGAACATGTCCCCGTAGCCTGGCGCTGGCCCAGGCTCCAGGGACGCCTGTATCGTATCGCGTGCTGTGCACTTCCACTTCCACAAGCCAATGATTTCCATTCTGACTTATGGATAGTTTGAGTTGGGCATGTGTCACCTGTACCCTGAAACAGCTCTGTCTGTGAATCGCAGGCAAGGGGTTCATCTCTGGTTAGGTCCCTGTGAAGGCTGTAGGTGCGGCTGTTGATTACCAGGCTCCATGGGCCACTCGGTGGCCATCTCCCGGAGGGTGCAAGCTTGGCCCCGAGGGCGCGGCCTTGRCTATCACTGGGCTGAGCCKGTTTCTTCACCATGCAGTCTTGGAAGCCAAAGCCAGTCTCGCCCTCACTTCCCTCCTCCACAGTTACTCTGAGGTTKCTGCCTTCTGTTTGTCCCATATACCCCACCAGTTAAAACTACCTCTTGCTTCCAGAAAGAATACAGGCCRTGGCTGTTGTGAGCCAGGGACCACAGCCAGAAGCTTCTGCTGTGCAGMAGTGCGGTCCTGTCCACACTGAGGCTCTGGGGTTCACAGGGGAAAAGCCGTGTGGGCTCCAGTGGCTGGCACCTCTGCTCTGAGTGTCTCACTTCTCTGGCTTTTATCACCGCATATAAAGGAAAGACCCCAAGATATCTCCTAAAATCCCAGTTTCCTTATAGGCAAACTGAAAGAATTTTAGTGTTGACTGCCAGAGATATGTCCAAAAAATAAAAAAATAAAAAAAATAATAACCTTCCCAAACAGCCAAGCCATTATGAACATCAGCAGCAGCACTGTGAGAAAATCCTAGAAGGGTCTCTTAGGAATTATCGAGAAGGCAGCAGAGACACTGCGAGTGGCCAGCAGAGAGTTCTTCCCACAGTCCAGAAAGAAACCAAATATTTAACACCTGCAATCTCACTTTATCCTCACAAGAATCRTCTGGGACCTCACTGCCATCTCTAYTTTGCAGGTGAGGAGGGTCCTAAAGTTTGGTAAGAAGACAGGACTTGTTAAAAGTCTCTCAGCTGAGTGGTGCCAGTCAAGGTGATGCTGGGTTCTGTGGGAGCTCCGTGAACGTGATGGTACCCTAGAARTCACTGGTCACTGGGAATCCGCCTTTTCCATCATCACCCTGCAACAATACCGAGCACTTTTCTTCCTGTGGGGTTTCTGAGAGGATCCGCAGGGAGGGCGCAGAGATCTCGAAAAGCATCAGGTCTCATTATTACAAAGGCAGCACGCTCAGACACGCCGTGGCTAACTATCCTGTGCRCGCTCTCTTCTCACACGGTGTGCTGGGAGAAGTCGACAAAGCTCCGTCCCTGGGGGCCCCACTGGGCAGGAGACCCGCACTGAACCTTTCTTCGGACAGGCAGTCTCCCCATCCGGAACCTAGGCTAGGAAGACACTCTGGGGACACATAGGCAGAGTGAATCCCATCCATTCACACCCCCAGAGCCTCATTTCTCACAGATAGACTGGGAACCCTAATTGTACCTATTACTGAGTTTGGGGAGCAAAACAAAGGGTTTTCTCCGCCCCCCAAAAAAAACCCATTTAACTGGGACTGGTTCGGTTTCAGAAGTTCAGTCCATTAGCATCATGGCAGGAAGCACAGCAGCCTGCAGGCAGTCGTCACCGGAGACGGAGCTGAGAGTCCTACATCTTGATCTGAAGGCAGCAGGAAGGAGTGTCTTCGGTAGACAGCCAGGAGGGCACTGGGATTCCACACTGGGCTGAGCTCGGACATAGGGGGCCTCAAAGCCTGCCAATATAGTGACTCAATTCCTCCAACAAGGCCACACACACTCCAATAAATCACATCCCCTTCTAGTGCCACTCCACATGGCCAAGCATTGAAATTAACTGGTTCAAACCTACTTCAAACCATCACAACCAGCAACATGAAAAAGAGGTGTTGTTGATGACAGTAACTATGCCGTGAGGCCCCTTTGCTCTCTTCCCTGGCAGAGGTGACCACACCTCCAACGTTGATGTAGGTCAAGGGTGAAGACACCTTTGAACAGGGACAGACAGYAGACTTCAAGTGCTTTCAACTTTGTGGGCCACGTGGTCTGTGGCAAGTGCCGGACTAGCTATGAATGAAAGAGTGCGGTACTGTTTCAACAAATTTTCTTTATTACATAGAAATTTGAATTTCATATAATTTTCAGATGTCAGGAAATAATTTTCTCCTGATGTTTCTTCCCCACAATTTAAAACTGTAAAAAGACCATTCTCAGCTCAGAGGCCATACAAAAAGCAGATGGACTTGGCCCATGGGCACAGTTTGGCTACCCCCAGAATATCCCCTTCTCCATGTGTTTTAACACCCCAGCTCCATGTGCATTTATCTGTGTGGCTCATTGCTCAGTGTGTCCTAAGATGTCACATAAATGCTTTAACTGTACCTTTCCCTCCATAGCTGATTATCCACRCCCTGCCTTTTCAACATTACAGTTGCTGAGATTCACATGAACTGTTTATACATGACTTCAGTGTGCTCAACTTAGCTGCTAAATTGGGTCTTACTCCACGACTTCCCCACAATGYACTCACAGGATGACTCTTAGCATGTCACTGTGAGTTTATGTCAACTACCTCTTCACTTCTCTTTGGATGGATATCCAATGGTTTCCATTTTACAGAGACCACTACGTAAAAATCATGTCTTGGTTAGGATTTTGTTGCCATGAAGAGACAATATGACCAAGACAACTTTTATAAAGAACAACACTTAATTGATGCTGACTTACAGGGTCAGAGGTTCAGTCCRTTATCATCATGGCAGGAAGCACAGCAGCGTGCAGGCAGATGTGGTGCTGGAGAAGGGGCTGAGAGTTCTACAYYSTGATCCACAGGCAACGAGAGGGAGACACTGGGCAGAGCTTAATCAGACATATGATCTTAAATCCCATCTCCACATGACACACCTACTCCAACAAGGCCACACCTACTCTAACAAGGCCACACCTCCTCTAACAAGGCCACACCTACTCTAACAAGGCCTCACTTCCTAGAAGTGCCGCTTTCTATGGTCAAGCATTCAAACACATGAGTCGATGGGGGCGTTGCTTTCAAGCTACCACACGTCCTTAGAGCTGTCTCCTTGTGACAGGTGCCAACATTCTCGAGGAATGCTCTCACAAGTGGGACATCATGGTGACAGAATACCACAGAGGAAAGGCCTTAGCATCACACCTGCCTCCTGGCTGGTGTCCACTCGTGGGTAGCTCTCAGTCCCCTGGAGGCCTTCAACGCCAGTGCTCAGTATGATGTGTTGATTTGAAAAGGCTAACTCTGGCAAAATGTGCAGACAAACACTGCAGAACTTCGGGTGCTCGCACCACCGGGAACCAGGAGGTCAGYAGGGAGGGATGGAAGCAAACACTTCTAACAAGAGAAATGGCAGGAATGGGTGTGCTTCAGGGACACCGGGAGACCAGCTTAAACACAACAGCTGCAAAGCCTTGCAGGATGTCAGGCAGCACTATTGGGCCAACTGGCGGGAGTCGGGCAAGCCGAGGTTAGGGGAGGTGAGGGCCACTCCCCGGAGTGTCAGCTCAGCCAGTTCTGAGTTCATTGAACTTGGGAGTRTATAGGGTGTGCCAGAGCTGAGACAAAAGGTGTGTCAGGGACAGATTCAGGACCGACAGCCTCTTGCCTTAAGGTAGTTTGGAAACAGCATATGTCACAGTTTGGTGTAGACCTGTGATGTCATTGTAGGCCACAGTAGATCTTTTGAGAATCTGTTGAGGCCAAGGAGAGTGCTGGCCTCTCTCTAAGCAGCGCTTCTCACTCTCTGGTCCTGGTCATGGGAGAAGACACGGGAATGGAGARTGACTCAGTGTTGCAGTCCTTCCAAGCAGCGCCTTCGCATCACCTGGTTTTTTGCACACTGTATCTTTAAACTCTCTCAGTGTGTGTGGCTCAGGCAGAGGTGGTCAAAGCATGCTTTACCCCATGACCACGGAGGTTAACATTTGCCTCTTTCCGTACACATTTGTTGTAAGGTCACTACCAGAGTTTAAAGCCAAACATGAAGCAAGATGTAATCAAACAGTGGAGAGGTGGAGGTGTTCTGGCCAAGTCCATCTTTGGGTTTCCAGAAAATGGCCATGAGTTATTCCTTGCAGAGTCTTAAAAAGGCAAGCCACGAGGCCACCATATTACCCAGTCAGAGGCAAGCATGCATCTTCACATATTTCCTGCTCATGTACCTCCTGCCTACATCCAATCAGGGGCAAGCATTCATCCTGATGTACTTCCTCCTTTGGCCTTCCATTAACTTGCAAAGTGTATTATTCTTGTTCCTATTTTGGTATCACAATTGTTAAACTATGGTTATGACGTAATATCAGAGAAAGAGAAAACGGAAACAGAGGACATCCATAGCGTCACTCAGCACTTGTGCAATTAGGAAGCCTGTTTGTCACGCCACTGTGCCAGGTACAGCAGGTCACGGATGCACAGCATGAGGCATGTGCGTCCCCTGGGGGGGCAGGGGTGGGGCCAACGGGGTTGCTGGTTCTAACAGTGACACAAAGCAGTATATGATAGGTGCCAGAATTTATCTTTTGTGCACAGTGTATGCGATGGGAATGTGAGGGGACTGAGATGGGATGGGAGAGGCATTTGCCAGTGTTCTGAAGATGCAGAGCAGCAGCAGGGGATGAGCAGACAAATGGGGAGAAAATGGGCAAGACTCCATGGGGCTGAGCCCCTCACTACAGGCTCCGGAGCTCCCCAGGGCGCAGCCTCACAGGCTGGCCTGTGTATGCTGGCTGCAACAAACAGCAGTGTTCTCTCTTCCCCAGGAGTCCTGAAGGCAGGCCTGGTCCAGACCAGCCTCTCCTTCCCAGGCCCCCGACAGAGCAGATTCCCTGGAAGTACTGGCTCTGGGGTTTCCAGACTTTACTACCTGGAGCAGATTCTTTACCGCCTCTGCGTTTTCCTTTACTGGGTTGGCAGATGAGGATGAGTATGCATTTGTTCACGTGGTCATCATAAACGTGGAAGACGAGGTCTGTACCCAGTCACATTGTCCTGCCGATCTGTTCTTCCATGAAAAGATAGGATCAGGCCAGGAGCAGAAGCACTTGTCTCCTTAGCAGTGGAAACTCTGGCCGTGACTCCTGATTTCTGGGTCCCCACAAGGCATTGTGCATGGTCACTGGAAACGGCAGTAACTGATGACAGTTGAGGTATCTAAAGCTCAAGTCACTGTCTTTGCTGCTTCACAGTGAGCAGGTGCTGCCTTCCTCTGGGTTAGTTGCAAATAATACAAAGTGTGCCTTTAAAGTTCTTCCTCCCAGGCAGAGTCCTGAACGTGGTGCCCCTACACCCTTAAAGGATACATGGACGAGCCCTGGGATAGAGAAAGATAGAACTTCTATGTACAGACTTGCTAAAACATGTGCTGCTTTTCTATTGCTGCTGTAACAAATTACCATAAAGTAGCCCCTTAAACAGCCAAAACATTAACCCAGTTTCTGTAGTTTACGGTCACACCAGATTCAGTCCTCTGAGAAGTCTCACATGGTCAACTCGGAGTGCCTACACCCCTCATGGAAGATACTAAGGAAGACAGCTCGCTCCATCGCAGTCAAGCTTTGGCTGAAATCAATTCCTCCTGGATGGAGGACTGAGGGCTCCTCTCCTCACCAATCAAGTTTTGGTCTAAAGTCACCTATATTCTGTCTCATGTTCCAAGGTAGAAGTCTCCAACGACAACGGATTGAGTTCCTGTTATATTGTAAAGTTCTTTGCTTTGAGAGTCTCCTGGGGCCTGCATGGGACTGACCTGTGTTACAGTTGTGTAGTTTGGTCTTCTTGTGGAACTCCGAGCAGTGTGAACAGGGTGTGTCTCTAACTGTTTTGCAGGCTTTTGGGACCCTTTTCCTCATGGTGGCTTGCCCCATTTGGCCTTAACATGAGGAGAGGTGCCAGTCTTACTTCAACTCGTCACATTTGGTTGATGTCCACGGGAAGCCTGTGTCCTTTTCTAAGTAGAAACAGAGAAGTGAATGGGGGGGGGCAGAAGGGAAAGTAGGGGGACTAGGAGGAGAGGAGGGAGGCAAAACTGTGGTTGGGATGTAAAAAAATAATAAACAAAAATAAAAATAAAAGGAAGTCCTGGGATTAGAGAAGATTCACTTATGTGACCCAGGACATTCTCTTTTGAGGTCCTTTACCTCAGTTGCAGCTATAAACTCCCTGAGGTCTGGAAGTTTCTGGAGACTGGGGCATGAACGCCTTTATGCCGAGCTAACAGGAAAATTCATAATTGTTAAACATTTATTTTATGTCTGCCGAATCTCAAATTTCTACGGAGGGATGTGCTTTTTAGAACATGAGTTGATATAAAATAAGTATAAATAAATATGTGTGCCGGCTGTGAACGTCCGAATGTATTTTTAGCACTGAAGTCCCTGCAGTAAGGTTTGAGAGAAGTTGGGGTTGTGGGATCAAGGACCTGTGATGGGCAAAGCATGACCCTCCGGGCTTATTTCAAAGCCTCCCCAAACTTCCAAGAATTGTCACTTTTTGAATTTRCTTCTCTGACTGTGGGTGAATTTTCACACAGTTTAGAGACTGTTTTCCATGTCTTCCCAGACCTCACGCCAGGCCTCTTGCTTAGCCTGAGAGTCCYAGGGAAGAAAATGAAGGTTCCTGCAGCTTCCATTTCTGAAGGTGTAAACAGAGTCGGGTCTGAGCCTCTAAGTTTCTTGCCTTTGGGGACAGCAGGAGTCAAGAGTTTCTGAATGGCCGTGGGGGTGGGGGGCTTCCTGTGCAGGACTTTACACATTTGCGGTCCCATCAATCCAGCACCTCAGGGACAGGAAGCCAGCAGGGTTTGTGGAGCCAGATAGCCAAATAAAAAGAATCACTCTTGCCTTCCTGGAGTTAATTAATGCTGAACAGAGCAGCTCAGCACAAAAACTGACCAGGCTTCTCTGAGCAAAAAAATCCACATCTTACCCATAAAGCTGGCTAAGCCTGACCCTGGGACCCCACTAAGGCAGGTCAGACCTAGCTGGGAGGTTCAGAGGAACTCACACTTCCCCTCCCTGCTCCTCATGGTGTTTCCCTTCTGGGTCTTGTTTTTATTCATTTTTCCAGTTTATAAAACATGCTCACTGATGGGCCCTTGGGGCACATGTGGAAAAGCTTAGAAGACACAAGTACAAAACCAGACTGATCAAGAGTCGGGAACCCAGACCAGGAATGCTTCTCCATTAGCCCACCTCTACTCCTGCCCCAGAGACCCAGCCTTCACCTCCCAAACTCGATGAAGAGGCCATAGAGTTGGGCTTTTCCGGAGGAAAAGGAGGTGTGTGTGGGAACCATTCTGCCTGCTACCTTGGCCAACAGCAGTTTGGCAAAGAGGATGCTTGAGCCAGGACTACGGACCTCAGCACTGGGTACCAAGCGGCTCGTCAACTGTTTCTAGGCCTTGGACGTCCTCTTGGACATCCAGGTCACACCCAAGTTATCCAAGCCCAAACCCTTCAAGAATTTATCAGAAGGGCAGGGTTCCCACCCCAGGAAGGGAAGCTCAGACTACGTTCTAAGAACCTGGTTTTAAAAAAGGAGGCTTTAAAAGGCCTCCCCAATGACTAATGATGTTGAACATCTCTTAAGGTGCTTCTCAGCCATCCAAAGTTCTTCAGGTGAAAATTCTTTGTTTAGCTCTGTACCCCATTTTTAATAGGGTTATTTGGTT
>BDUI01000691.1:163468-176406 GCA_002335545.1 Apodemus speciosus | reverse complement strand
GGCCTCCTCCATGGTGGAAGCTGTGGGATCCATCCCATCAACAAGCAGATGAAACAATGCACATCAAAGTACCGCATGGAGTGTAAACTGAGCACTATTATTTATGATGAATAAGCAGGAAGGAATCCAGCTGCCAATTATTTTGCTATCGTCTTACTAGGTTAGGTAATCTAGCCAGAGGGTGAAGGGGTAAGATTTTCCCCACTTAGGTTCACAGCCAATATGTAAATCTGCAATGCACAGGTGTCTGAAATCTATTATTTATGAGCTTATTTTAATATGCCATAGTTTTTAATTCTCTTCTGGATCTGTAGACAGTGGAAAATATCAAACTGAGAAAAGTTCTTGCTAAATTTAGCACCTATCTTTAGAGCAAGTACAGCGACTGATCTCTGAAATATGAGGCACTCGTGGTGGCAGTGGTCTGCCCTGACGGCCCCCCTTTCCTCCAGCAATGACTTCCCTTCTCAAGGTCTTCCCCACATTTTCTGATGTATTAGAGTTTCATGTTTGTCTGTATTAAGACCTATTTGCTAGAAATTTGGAATCCTAACGTCAGAATATTTGATAAACAACTCCTGACATTTACCATTTATCCAGCAGTGTTATCTTTCTTGAACTACATTATAGACAAATTCAGACCCTGCATGGTAGTCACCAAAAGCATGTATTAGAAAAAGAGGAATCAGTGTGCCATATTTATGCATTATTTAATGGTATGCAAATTATAAGTCAGAGAGGAAAACCACACGTCAGCATTAATAAACAGCAATACTACTACTTTAATTATGATATTACTATGATTTATTCCCTAGTTTTGCATCTTGATTCCCGTTGAAAATGTATGCCATCTGAAAAGCCTACTTCCTTTTCCACGTCTCCTGCCGTCGCTTGAGTCTAGTCCTTCTGCCCACCCTATGAGCTTCCGAAGGAAACAGGTACACAGACATGAAGTCTGAAGCAGCCACATTGTCTTACGAGCTTTAAAAATTAAAAAACCAGCACACACCGCCTGAAGCTCCAACATTTATTATGTCAATGTTAAGCACACTTTTTAAAAGACAACATAGAATGTATAGAAACGAGGGGTTAGGGGCTCATGCTCATTTCCACAGTACGGGTAATTAGGTTGGCTGGTTTCAAAAGGGTTGGACTTCGCTCCAACTGCGGCAGTCCGAGGGCCCTCTGGATGGGACGGATTTACTGTTCCAATGTGGGTCTGTTTTTTTTGTTTTTACGTTTTATTAAAAAATATAAATAAAATGGCACTGCAGGCCCAGGCTGGGAGGACTCGGCAGGACTCTTGTCTTCCTGGAGGCTACTGTCAGAAAACATCACAATCTAGCAGGATGACGAAGCACGCTGACGTCGGCTGGGCGGCGCATGTCCGCCCCGCCCCTGGRGGCTTCAAAGTTTCTCAGAACTTAAGGGCTCTTGAGCTTCCATCCGAAAACTGCCACACATCTTGAGCTCGCGGGGTACTACGCCGAACGGGGGTGTGTGAAGGACCTGGAAAAAGGTTGGAGACAGAGGAAGGAAAAGGTACAGTGTGACTTGGCCTGGTGACTTTCTGGTCTCTTGCTAGCTTTTTAAAATTATGACTTAAATCAACCACAGGTTGAGCCACTGCCGTGATCTCAAATATACTCTCCCCTCCCTGGATCTTCCCACACATCCCGCCTTGTTACCCCAAGGACCCAGACTCCCTATCCCAACACGTGGAAGTCCTACCAAACTTGGGACACACCTGGAAGGAACTCTTCCTTACAACTGAGAAAATGTAGTARCAAACAGTCCTTTGGTCAAGGATAGTGGGACAGGGAGGAGGGGAAGGAGACATTTTCTTAAAATGATAATAAAATTATAAAGAAACAAAAATCAAAATTGATGTAAAAGCAGCTCAACAAAAACATGAAATGTCACCAACGTCAAGGCAGCCAACGATTTACAAGAGGTGAACGGTCTCTCAAGAGGAAACCAGAACCCAAGAGTTGCCCTCAAATTGCACCCAAACTGCCTGTAGTTTCTTTCAAACATGCAGGGATTTTATCGTCTTTTGTGTGTCATGGGGAACGGTAATGGTGATGGGACAGAAGTGGCACTGTGCCTCCAGGATCGCCCTTTGCCGTGGGCATTGACTTAACGCAGCAAGCTCAGAGTCCAGATGTGCTGGGGAGGACATACTACTGTGCCGTTAGGGGACTCGTTGCCATGGTAACCTGAAATTTCAGGGGCCCGGGGCCTCTTCTCCCCTGACTCCACAGGCAGGAGGCCTGGGGTCTGAAGCTCAGCTGTCTTCCCATAYAGCCCCCCTGAGCAGTGGAGACCTGGACTGAGTGGCCTGCTGTGACCGGGTGGACTCTGGGGAATCCCATTCCTGGCCCAGTGCTAGCACTTGCCCCTGAGGCCTTTTTAGATTAGATGCCCCTCCAAACCCCTTTGTCTGACCCACTATTTATATTTAAAGACCTAATAGACAAAGTCCAGCAAAAGTGTGTACCACATTTCTTGTTATTCAAAAACACACCCAGCCCTCTAGGTATCCAGGGGCTTCTGCATTAGAAGAAATGTTAGGGAAGGTGTTCAATTTGCCTTTTTTTATTGTCTCTGTGAAAGGTGCAGTAGATTCATGTGTCTTCCTTACGTCGGTTTTTGTTTGGTTTTTTGTTTTTGTTTTTGTTTTGTTTTTTGTTTTTTGCCATTCAACAGAAAGGAAAAACAGTATTTGGATCAATCATAGAGTTGCGTTCAGTCAAGTCTGCTTACTTAAGTACAATGACCCTTGTGAACTGTATTGGCTCCTTTTCCTGTCTGAGAGGGAATGGAGGAATCTGCTCTTCCCCATGACAGAGAATCTTAGAATCAGGCCGGACTCCTTCCTGTAGCGAGTGGTAGCGGGCTAACAAGTGGGATAATGAGTTGCAGGAAAGCCAATGAGAGTGGCCAGGTACCCTGTCTACAGCGCACGCGAGCGCGGGGGCGGCAGCCCTGGGGTACAGCCTATGCAGTGACTGTTTCTTAAAAACAAAACAACAACAAAGAGTTCTGGGCAAGCCTTGGGAGAGGCTCGAGAAGACACTAAATAGAGATTATGGCTTTCAGTGGTAGCATTCTCTCCAAATATAATTCCCCAAGTAGGTTGAAAGAACACTGCCAATCTCAGCAAAATCCCCACAACTTTAAAAAATGCTCCCGAACAYGCTAGGCCAGGGGACAAGGGAGTAGCCATTCCAGAGTGATGGCCACAGGGATCAGCAACCATGCTTGGGGGGGAGGGGGGAGAATCCCTACAGAGAACGCTGATTTCCTTCCTAACTCTCAGGGCGAGGTGCTAGGACTGGCCCAGGGGCTTCTCAGTTTCTTCTCAGGATGGTCCCAGGATTTGGTACCTTTCAGCCCAGCTCCTGGTGTCTGTGGATAAGCAGCCTTGTCTCCTTAGTTTTGCAGACGAAATGGTATCTAGTTTGCCTTGCCTCCACCACTTCTTTCTGAGTTCACACTTCAACCATTATGAATATATACAATATGGACTTATTGCATATACAAAATGGTATTTAAATAAACAGTTTTATCCACAGAACACCCCAGGGGAAAGAAATCAACTACTTCACACTCCCTGCTCCGGCTGGTACCACGTTCASCCCATGTCTTAGCAACCTTTAAAGCGTGTTGGATTCAGACTTCCTGAAGATCCTAGCAGGAGGGGACAATATGGCCTCAGGAAGGGCCTACTCACACTGGAGCATTTAGGAATTAAAATGTGCAATAATAGCATTTGCTGTATTCCTGCTTGTTAAGTTTTTCTCAAATAGAGGGCTTTAGAAAAATTCCCTTTGGAGCATTCTAGGCGCCAGGGGTTCACATACATTCCACTGGTATACCAAGACTCACAAAACCTTAACTGAGGAGTCACAGTGACAATAATGCATGCCACAGTGGGATTTGGGTTCAGGATAGGAAATATCGCATGAAAGCCCTATTTTTGGTGTCTAAAGTTCCATGCCCCCATTGCTCGCCGAGCTTCGGAAATAATATTTTATCAGAAGGTTGCAATAAGCCAGAAGACGAAGGAGCCTGGAGAAGCTGTCTCCCCACAAATTTATTTAACTTTGGGACCATGTAAATCAAACAATCTGTGATTTATCACCAGATATTTGTGCTCCTCCCTGTTCCCAATTTGATTTAAGATATCTCAACCTATAAGGATATCGTATCCACCATTAATCCTGTCTGTCAGGATGCAAAATCTAATTACACTAAGAGCATTGTATACTGAGGAATTAAAGTAAGTACTGTATATAAAATCTGCACAGCTGCACTTCGAGCTCCCCTCGAAAGCACAATAGGGACATGCAGAAGCTATATGGATATTTAATATGGTGAGACATCCGTTGACATCATCTTGTCATCTACAGATGACAAGGCACAGGGAAATATTTCTATTTGTTTTGGAATCAGTTTGGTACCCAACTGAAAACACAGGTATTCTTCCTCAGTTCCCTGACAAATACCAACTTCTCCAAAGGTGCCTGGTTCTCATCCCATTCCACTCCAGCTCACCACCTGTACAATAAATCCTCCCAACTCTCCTCAGTGTGGTCCCCTTTCTCATTCAAGCTGACTTAAAAAATAAAAATAAGAGCCAAACACCTTACTTTATCAGTACTTAAAAAGATAAAAGTATCCTGACTTGGGATAAAAGGCATTCCATGGAAAGTCACATCACCACTGGGAAAGAACCATACAACAAAAACGCTACCACGGGAGGATGACAGCTACTACGGGAGGACAACAGAACAGCTTTTGTTCAGGGTTTTACAAAAATAAACAAAAAATGCTGTTGGATCCATTCACCTACACTGGGACCAGGAGACAGCACCACACGGGCTATAATAAAGCCAACGGAGGCTGCAACATGCAGCAGTTGCAAAACCAACAACACAGATTTCTAAGGAGAGGACTTTTAAAACAGACCTAGCCTGCCTTTCAAGCCACTGCAAAATATGAAAAGANAATTATTATTATTTAACAGATTTAATATATTTGCTGCCTTTCTTTCTGGATGTTTAGGGTTGAGGGGAAAGGTCATTTTTATTATGAGGAAAGGTCATTATGCAGAATAGGGAGCTATTTGTTTAAGGACCCCCTTTTTTGGCATCACATTCTAAAACAGGGAAATAATGGAAGAACAGAAAGGACTTTTAGACACAACAGGCACAGCAGAAAATCCAAAGGAGACAACTGAGGGGTGGCTCYGGGCTCACAGGTACCTAGTGGATCCCACTAAGGACGGAGCAGAAGTTTTGAACAGTGAACAAGAATTACCTTCCAAATGATCTGAAACTATAAATGCCTAAAATTCCTTCCATGGCTTGAGGTATATCTATTTTAATAATACTAAGTATATAATGCTCCTTTAGGGTGTAATACACACATCAAAATGCCCATAGAAACGACCCTGAAAAAGACTGACTGGCCTTCTCTGAAAACCTGCTATTTGTTGACAGTAATTTACAGCGTGTGTCAAATGAGGACACAGAAGCTTACGTTGTACTTTAATTTTTTTATTTTTTTCAATAAAGGGACAAAATGGGTGTATGAACAGGTTAATGCAGACAACTGCCAAAAAAACACAGACAGTGGTTTTTCCAATAGAACTTAACAAAGACCAGAAACAAATACAGTAAAAAGCCAGGTTGCAATGACCTTTGGTCATCCAAATAAAAAAAATAATAAAAACAGAGAAAAATAAAAGATCAAATTAAGTGCCTCTGTTTTGAACAGGGCATATAAGCAATAATAAATAGTGACTCCCATAGTAAAAGGTAAAATTTCAAGTTACGACAAACAGCTTTCATTACAGGAATAGAAAAGGCCAATAACAAAATATTCTGCATTGCCATTTACAAAAAAGTACTGACTAGAGCGGGCTTTCTCTTTAATATGCTTTGCATATGAAATTCTTTCCAATCTAAATATAAAGCACCATTTAGTTTTTGGCAATGAAAAAAACTGCAAAACATTGTTTTTTTTTTCCTTTTTTTTCTTTCTTTCTTTTACTGCATATGAAGGTAAGATGCTGGAATGTCGGGTGATGGGGGGAGGGGCAAAAGCACACTAYGGAACGAACCAACGCTATTAGCTTGCAGAACTGCATACACCATGGCAGCAAGAAAAGGGAAAAGAGGATATGTACAACCCCTATGACAGCCATCCATGTGACATTCTAGCAGGCTCCCCAAACTGCCATTATATGGCTTCTCTGTACAATGTCACACCTCTCTCTCTCTCTCTCTCTCTCTCTCTCTCTCTCTCTCTCTCTCTCTCTCTCTCTCTCTCTCTCAGCATACAAATAATTTGCACTATATTATCCTGCCAAATTAAAAAAATATACTGTGGCAGCCTGTCTTTTTTTTTTTCTACTAACAAAAAGGTACATTGATACCTTTTGAGTGAACAAGCAACAGTTAAAAATACAAGCTTCAATATAAATACTATAGTGCCTAACACTAGATGAACATTTAATTCGAATACCATTCTAGAAATACAGAAAAAAAGACCATAAATGTGTTTTAGCATAGGAATCAACATGAGTGTGCATTTTCCTATATTTAAGTACTATATAATCTTAAACCTTTCCCCATGTATGTTTTTTTGTTGATTTTTTTTGTTGTTTTTTTTTTGTTTTTTTGTTTGTTTGTTTGTTTTTACAACCTGAAGAGCGGTGTGTGATCCAAGGCGTAGACTTCCCACTACCATTTTTAAATGGATAACAGGTCTTGTAACACCACCAAGACAATGGAACCCTAAAATGCTCTTCCCCCTAAACATAATGAAGTGTCTATTTAAAAATTCTTTTCTTAACATTTATACTTAAAAAAGTTTTGTACAAAAATCCTTGCACTGCAGAAGCGAAAGTCATTCGTTTCTATGTTAAGTGTGTTGTTTCCATCCACAGCGCTTGCGGGGTTGCGTGCGTCCGCGTGAGCGAGCTCATTAGTCAAGTAAATGGCTGGCAACGTTTGTCTTAGTTTTTTTAGGTTTGTTTGTTTGTTTTTTATTTTTTTTAATCCTCATCATTGAGATTGTGTTCAATTTTTTTTTTCAGCATTCTTACCACGTTTCCCTTAATAAAGACCTGTAAACTGGGAGAACGGTACAGTGCACTTAATTGTCCTATCTGAGCAGGCTCATTTTATACTCAGCCTCTGTATCTCTGATTAGAGAAAAGGTACAGGCATCACAGGCAGAGTCAAGTGCTATTTGAACACCAACTGGGGCAGATGCTAGCTTAAAACAAAGAAGGAAGGAAAAAGAAAGAAAGAAAGAATAAAATAAAATAAAAAACCAACAAATCCTCATCCATGTTAACACAGATAGCACACAGTGTATGGAATAGAAATGAAGTATCCCTTCCAGGGAGCACAGACACAGATACTGCTGCTCTTAAAGGTCTTCCTCTCTCTCTCTCTCTCTCTCTTTTTTTTTTTTGAAGAATGTCACATTGAATGTAAGTCTTAGAGATTCATAGTTAATCATCATTGTATCACTAGCGCTTATACACCTGTTCTAGTTTCAAATGGCAAACAGTACCACATTGTGCTAATCAACTACTGTTTTCTGTCTCTGTCTCTCTCTGTCTGTCTCTCTCACCATATCAGCCTGTTCTTTCAAATGTCCTCTAAAGGGCTTACATTTATCATTCGATTGTCCATTCGACAACCAACTGGAGCTGGATCTACTACTTTTGGCGCCAGAATTTCATTAAATGTATCATTTTAAACAAGTATTGTCATAAGATGAACTTCTTGCTAATATTGCTAATGTATTTCATCACATTCCAGGGCCTTTGCACATTTCACATTCAATTTGATAACCATTTAAAAAATAATAAAATAAAACTTTAGGCAAAACAGCCCATCTCTTTTATGCTCTCACCAGGAGCAAAGTAGCTTTTATACTGGTATAATCAGTTTGTGTTCACAAAGTTAAAGGCAAAAATCGATGATTAGCTAGGACATAGTGGGTCATATTTTTAGGTAGCCATTGTTGTGAGAAATACAACACAGAATTACATGCTAGGTCCTAAAGTTTATTACCTCACCCAATGCTGGATTAAGCTACAACTTTATAACAAGCAGAAAAAAACCATCAACATGGTTTGAATAGATCCAAGGCACTCATTTTAAAAGCCAAATGATAGAATAAACTTGTTCTGTTAATTTGTCAAATCAAGGCCTTTTTTCCCCTCTCCAATTAATACATGTAACCCTTTAGAGACAGACATTTAGCACGTTTTTTTCCAGTGCTATCTGTTCTGTCTGTAGAGGGTTAGTTAACGCAAACACTGTTTCCCTCCTCGTGTTATAAAATAAAGCTGTACATGATATGTATTACAGAATTATGCAGCACGGTTTGTTTTTACCCTCCCTCTCTCACACTCTCAGAACGGAACTGGAAACAGCAACATGTTTGCTCATAATGAATTAGGGACAATTTAAAATAGCCATAACATACCATACATGCTGTCTAAGTTAGGGGGGGAAAAACCAACATACACAACATGTAAATTATTGCACAAGAGAAAGGCTCAAAGTTTGCGTAAAATGCAATAGTATTGCCCCAAACATGCATTCAAACGGTGAGAACATAAAAAATTTAAAATTAAAAAAAAAAGAAAGAAAAAAAGGAAAAGCAAAAAAACAAAAAAAAAAAACAAAACAAAAACAAAAAACCAGGTGTGCTGGTGACAAGCACTCATTCATATTCTTAGCTTCCATTACTTCTGTTGTTTGTTTGTTTGATCACATGGGACTAGAAAAATCCTACAGGGAGTAGGGCTAGAAGGACAATGGGGAAGGGGTGAAAGGGGGGAATCAAGTGGGAGTGAGGGAGGGGTATTAATATACCTCTATTCAGTTTTTATATCATTATTCAACACTCGATCACTGTGCCATTTTTTCATGTGTTTCTCCAGGGTACTGTACACGCTAAAAGGCATCTTACAAATTTCACATTTGTAAACGTCCTTCCCCACCTGGCCATGCGTTTTCATGTGCCTGGTGAGCTTGCTACTCTGGGCACAGGCATAGTTGCACAGCTCGCATTTATAAGGCCTTTCGCCCGTGTGGCTTCTCCTGTGGACAGTGAGATTGCTACAGTTCTTGAAGACTTTCCCACAGTACTCACAAGTGTCGCTGCGTCTGCCCTCTTTTGAGCTGGGCCTGCCCGGGCCCGGACCACTAATATGGGGCGTGCTCCCTCCACTTCCCGTGCCGCTGCGCCCCGAGATCCCTCCGTCCAGCTCCCCGGGCGGCGTGGAGAAGCGCAAGCTCCCGTTCTCCGAGGAGTGCTCTGACGAGGAGGCAAAAGGCGATTGTCTGGAGTCTCCGAAGGTAAGGAAGGGATCTTTGAGCTGCCTGGAGGCCGCATAGCCAGCGAGCCACTGCGAATACACGTTCTCCGTGTTAGGCATCGCGGCCGGGGGCAGGTCAAACTCCTTCTCCAGCTTGATGCGCTTGGAGAAGGGGCTCAGCGAGCTGGGGCTACCCAGCAGCAGCTTTTTGGACAGACCCCCCGAAGCCGATTCGCCGGGGGAGCAGCCACGACCATTAACAGTGCCATCGTCTATGCGGTCTGACTCGCCGGCCACCGAGTCTTCGTCGCAAGTGTCCCTATGGCCCTCGGCCTCGGCCAGGTGGCTGCGCTTATGCTTCTCGCCCAGGACCTGGTGGAAGGCCTCGCTGAAGTGCTGCATGGAGCTGAGCACCATGCCCTGCATAACATCGGGCAGGGCGCGGCCCTCGTCGCCCACGCCCACCACTGCGCCCCGAGAGCTGTTCTCATGGTGGCGCGCAGCCTCCAGACTCAGCCCGAAGCCGTAGTCCACCCTCTCGCTCTCCGTCAGCTCCTCCTCCTCCTCTTCCTCCTCTTCCTCTTCTTCCTCGTCGTCCTCCTCTTCCTCCTCATCCCCATTCTCTGGGATCAAGTTGGGGTCGTTCTCACTCTTGAACTTGGCCACCACTGACTTGAGCGCACTGCTGGCGCTGCCCACCAGGTCGCTGGTGCCAGGTTCCGGGGAGCTAGCTGTGGAGAGGCCGTCGTCGGACTTGACCGTCATGGGGGACGATTTGTGCATGTGTGTCTTCATGTGGCGCTTCAGCTTGCTGGCCTGTGTGCACGCGTGGTCGCACAGGTTGCACTTGTAGGGCTTCTCCCCAGTATGGCTGCGCCGGTGCACCACCAAGTTGCTCTGAAATTTGAACGTCTTGCCGCAGAACTCGCATGACTTGGACTTGACCGGGGGCTGGGAGGGAGGAGGGGCGGACTGCAGAGGAGGGAGGGGGGGCGTCGCCAGAAAGGGTGGCTTGCTACCTGGCTGGAATGGTTGCAGTAACCTTTGCATAGGGCTGGGCCGGCCTGGGGACAGCGGTGGACTAGACGTGTTCCCTGCCAGCTCTCTAAGTCTCCTAGAGAAATCCATGGCGGGAGGCTCCATAGCCATTGGATTCAACCGCAGCACCYTGTCAAAGGCACTCGGGTGATGGGTGGCCAGGGCCATCTCTTCCGCCCCCAGGCGCTCTATGCGGTGGGGGTCCAAGTGATGTCTCGGTGGTGGACTAAACAGGGGGGGAGTGGGTGGAAAGCGCCCTTCTGCCAGGCCGGAAGCCTCTCTCGATACTGATCCTGGTATTCTTAGCAGGTTAAAGGGGTTATTGTCTGCAATATGAATCCCATGGAGAGGTGGCTGGGAAGGACATTCTGCACCTAGTCCTGAAGGGATACCAACCCGCGGGGTCAGGGGACTTCCATGTTCGCTTTCTAAGTAGATTCTTAATCCATGAGTGTTCTGTGCGTGTTGCAAGAGAAACCATGCACTGGTGAATGGCTGTTTGCAAGTTGTACATGTGTAGCTGCTGGGCTCATCTTTACCTGCAAAATAACACAACACCAACATCAATGTTTCATCACCGAGGCGGCATCAGCAATTGCTTATTCATGTTCCAACAACCAGCCTCTCCTGGACCCATCCCTAAAGCCTCAGCCTTYGCCCACCTACCCCAGTGCCTACATGTCGCCTTCATGTCTGGAGCCCAATAAATATTTGTCAGATTGGTGTTCGAGACATTTAACTAAGTTCCAAGAGTCCCGTACTCCAGCCCCCTAGCACAGAGCCCCAAGTGGCCCAGGGTCTGTGTAAAGGCCACTCCGTTCTAGGGCTCTCGGCAACTGTCTTCCATCTGCTGTGCTGTGGGCGAGTCATTTCGGCTGTGCCACCGTCTCACTGGTTAAATGGGGTACTGAGACAAGACAAGGCCAAGGCCAGAGTCAGCTTGCTGTCACCYGGGGAAACGTCTGCACCCTGACCCCTCTCGTCCTAGTCCGCTTTTCCTGTGGGTAGTAGAGAGCTTAACTCTCTAACGAGGCAACATCACTGCATAGAGATATCAAAAAGAGAAGGTCAAAAGTCAAATCGACTCCCTGGCCCYGCCAGGCTCCACAGGAAGCACACTGATTCCTGGTTTGCAGAAGAGAGTGRCAACGGTCTCTTACCCCAGTCTGCGCTGAGCTCCTTAGCATCCTACAATCCCATGTTTAATCTCAAGGGGCTGCTGTGATTAAAATCTCAAGAGAAAAATGTAATTCTGATTTAACCGAAAAGCTGTGTTGAATCCTTAGGCGTTCGCCCCAGTTCAACAAGAGAGAGTAGAGAAGTTAGGAGTGGCTGGTGCCAACTTCAGCAGACCCGGCATGCTGGTTGTGGGAGCAGTGGTGGCAGCCAGCACCATGACAGGCGGCAGGCTGAGCAATGCCACCCTAGCCGCCTCCTCATTATTTTGAGAGGCTAACAACGTGAACCAAATTATACAACATCCTGCGCCCTCGGCTGAGACTCGGCTCCAGTTGAGAAAGAAACAGAAAGATAGAGCTCAGCTAGTCAACTCTTTGGCCAGTAGCCAAGCTGTCTGGAGAGGGGCCCTGCTCAAGTCACATTGTTTCTCTCTTACTGAAAAGAACCCGAGAGTGGTAAATGCCACTTTGGCAACGAGGTGGCCAGCTTGACTTCACAAAAAATCATTCATTTTTTTCCTAATAGCTAAATTTAAATATATATTCCCATTATATGTATATATATATATATATGTATGTATGTACACATATATGGGGTTTATGAAGTAACCAACCAACAGTTTACCAGCCAAAGGCAGCATTTAAGAATGCAGAAGAGACAGTGGCCTAGGGACAAGGGTGAGACTAGCTAATGGCCCAGGGACTTAAAAATAAAGGCCAGGGCTTAAAATATAACGGGGAGATATACTCTCTCCCAACGTGAGGCTAGAGCAGCCCCTTGAGCCCATGGCTGGCATTCCTAAGTAACTTTTTCAATGGAACAAAATTCCCCAGGGAGCTGAGGAGTGGGCAGGAGGAATTCATCAATTCTATGATTCCTCCATTTAGCAAGTCAGAAAGGAAAGCTGCCAAGGTCTTCTCGGGAGCCCCAAACACTCATATTCCAAAACAAGCCAGCCTCGCTCAAGCGCTTGTCTAAATAATGGACTCCTGCCCTGACCTTGTAATTTACTTTACAATGCATTTATAATCTCGCTCAATATAGCCCACTCCTGGGGAAATCTCCTTAACAAGATTAGATGGTAAGATACCAAAATTAGGTCTCAAACATGTCTAATGTGGAGGGAGGGAGAAAGGCAGAGATTTTGAAAGAAAATGCTGACATTAGAATCACATTATCTGCCTCTCTGCTTCAGAGAAATGAAAAGCTTCAATGAGAGTATTTTCATAATTTTTTGTTGTTGTTGAACAATGACTTGGGCTCTAAATGGTCAGGAAAAAAAATTCCAACCAGTGTGACCCTCCACAGCATTCCTCTTCACCTCCCTAGGACTGTGGATCATTCTCATATATTTCGCTTAACAATC
>BDUI01000691.1:125777-145026 GCA_002335545.1 Apodemus speciosus | reverse complement strand
TACCATTGCTCAGTGAAGCGAGCACTGTCTCTCCCCAGCCACCTTCAACAGGGTGGCAAGGCCCAGGCGCCCCCCTGCCCGGAGTTCCTGCCCTCAGTCACCCGCCATGGAGCGTTGAAAACCACAGTGTAAAACCAGTTTGTATAAACTGAGTCACATCAGCTCATGGAAACAACTTCAGAGACTTTTCCTCGCTCTCCTGAGATCACCAAAACTTGACAGGGCTTCTCACACTACCTTTTCTGTGTGCACCTCCCACTACAAACATCCCTCTGTCAAGGAGCTACTGATCTGTAAACAAACACTTTCAGTTCAGTGGGGAGCSTGCTCGTGAAGAAARCCTGCTGGGAAACCTCTGGAAAAGTTAGCTATCTTTCCATAACGAGAAAAATTACCCTTTATCAGTTTCCATTGATGGACTCTTGGTTGAGGGTTGGACCTTCTGAAAACTGGTCAAAACTGCCACCGGTACCCCTGCGAGCAGACCCGAGAAGCAGCCCTGAGCATGGCTTTTGGAGTCAGTTGGTCTAGCCTCACAGAGTCAGTTGGTCTAGCCTCACAGATATCCTTGCTGACCCCCCCCCCTCCCAAATGAATAGGAGGCTAGGAAAGTGTTGTCTTGGTCACCTGCAAGCCACACCCCCAGTTAAGTATTAGATGTCAGAGGAGGTGGAATCGCCATTTTCAGCTGAGCTGAGGAAAAAGTATCTGGGCTGTGAGACTCAGGAAAATAGTCATTTGTTTAGCAACCGTTTAATTCTGATAACACCTCCCAAGGCAGAGGAGGGTTCGTCTATCAAAGCCAGCAGGACACACAACTTTCCAACTACTCTGACGAGGTCCACCCTAGCCTTTTTATCTGTGTCAACTCAAACAAATGTTTTTATACCTCTGTGTCACCATTTAATGAGCCTTGGGAAAATGCCAGAATACGCTAAAAGAACAAACTTGGAAGAAGACCCTTGCTTTTCCAAGGGTGACAAGGGAGAGAGAAATATGGGCCATACATGGGCCCAGGCAGCGCAGCGACGCAGCTGGCTGGGGAGTCTTCCAGTCTACACTCCAAGACTGAGCTGAGCAGCCCCTTAAAGGGCGTGGGGTTTGAAGACTAGAAGACCCCTCCCAGAAGATCCAGGCAGGCATCCGGCACGGCGTACACTCAGAGCACACTGCTGTGTGACAAGTGTGGTTGAGGCTGGACCTCAGCCCTGTTCACCTTCTGAGCACATGGCTCTTCATCATTCACCTCAAGACCTCAAGGTAGGCCACAGCAAACTGCACTACACTGTCACAGACACTGCAGACAACCGCTTGGCTCTCTGGGACTATTTTGTGGTTACGTGCATTTCAGGGAAACTGGGAGAAGGCCCACACTGAATTGAATATTCCGTGATATTTTTGTCAAGAGGTTCCAAGAACCAGAACTGGCGATTCTCCAGAACTAAACCTCTTATGCCCCATGGTTAGCAGAGAACCACTCAGAAATTACCAGAGCTAATTTAAGGAGTCAAAGCTCCAAAAGGCAAAGAAAAACGGTCTAGCAGGTCAGGTTCTGACATTTCCTCGGGATCAGAACTAGGCCGCCCTTTCGCCTGAGGTGAGGCTCAGTCGAGGAGGTTCTACTGTGAGGCGGGGCCTCCTCCCGTGACAGCTCATCCTTTCCGAACGGCCTCTGCTCTGGATAGACAGCAGCCGCTGTGCTGCCTCACTCCCTCGGCACTTTGGCACAGCCAAGGCACAGGGACAGCCCTAACCTCTCTCACAGAACAATAGACCTGTTTTCTTCGTTTTGTGGTTATTTCCCTGGCTTTTTAATCCAACTTCAAATCCCTCTCTTCTACAACTAACCAATTCAAAAAGCAGTCCCTGAGCAAAAGGAAGAAGWGGACTGGAGCAAGCCAATCACCTCAGAGGTGGGGTGCTGCTGGCTTTTCTGAGTCTTACTGATCCTGCTGATGCAGAGGGAGGGTTATCTACAACCCCTGATACCTTCAAACCCCTCACACTAAGACTAGACATTCACCAACTCCCATCTCCACTCCCTAGAAACATCTACTTGGGAACTGGAGTGTGGAAWAAAGAGGTTTTGGCCAGAGCACTGAGGTGCACTTGTGGGACTCCTCAGAGACTGTCTGGGGAGAGGTTCTCCAGACACCCTCTGGTTCCACCTCCCAACCTCGAGGCCCCCAGTGTCAAGACCCCTCAACTCTGCTCTGAATGTCAAACACTGCTCTCCCTTAACAAGCCCCTCAGGCTGAAATCCTTTTTCCTCAGTTCCGCAACCTTCAACTGCTGAGCAGAAAGCCCCTGTCACAGAGCCACAGATCTCTGCCGCCATGGCGCTCAAGCCCTGTCAGGTGATACACCGGGTGGACAGCAGGCTGATGCTGTTTCAAAGAGGCCGCCCAGGCAAGAGACGCCCTGTACTCCTGCCCCAGCTCTAACGCAATAAAGTGTCTTTTATCAATGTAATTCAAGCCAAAGAGTCAAGGGTCTGTCACCATTTTAAAAAGGCTTATTACATGGCCACAAAAATTTGCCTCAGGCTGAAACCTGGCATGCAAGGTACCAGCGTGGGACAGGCTCTTTTGATTTGATTTTATTTTCTTACAAAATCCGAAAATGAAATGCTTCTATCCCTCCCTTCCACCAACCGTTTTTTGATTTATGGAGAGGAGGAAAGAAATCTGAAGTTGACAGGTTGGGACAACTGCACTCAGCTTTTCCCACTCAAAAGCTGCTTTTGTTAAATCGCGTCTTGCATTTATGGCCTGCGGCTCTTGGCTGGTTTTAGTGGTTCTTCCAGTGTGGAGCAAGCTGTGGACTTCCCCAGGAAGAGGCCCCACTGAGGTGACAGCCCTCTCTGTACCCAGAGGAGGAGTGTCACAAAGGCCGGAGGACTGAAGGAGTGGGCCCCACAGGTTAGACAATGCAGGGGTCACAGAGTTCTCAGTGGCACTTGGGTCTTTGTTATCAGCGTGTGTCTGCCATTCGTTCACCAACTGATGGCCCGTCCTGGTRAGAACCAAAACTATGTTGTCCAGCTCTGAAGGCTACACCATGTTGTCCAGGCCAAGAAGAGCACTTAAGTTCTCAGGAGTCGGACACAGAGAGAATGTGTCTTCCTATTGGAGAGCTACTGTCACTGAGCTGCTGGGGGGATCTGACAGAGAGCTGACAGTGACCACAGAGGGAGCTTTCTCTTCCCCAAGGCACCCCATGACTCCCTAGTAAATTATTCACTACCAAGAGGCCTCTGAGTCAGCCTGGAACCAGAAGGTGACTACAGCCCTCCAAAGGTGCCCATTGGTTTACTGCACTATTTTGGTGATCTGCAACTATAGATTTACTCAAAGGTTGTTATGGACAATSAGGTTAATAATTCACTTTGTAAATGCTGTGTAAGTACACAGTAAGAAGGGCTGCAGTGGTTGTCAGATTTCCTTAGTCTTTGATAAATTCACTCCAATTACTAGTCTGGGATGCTTTCCTCTCCCCCTTCCAAATCTTAAAGGCAGTTCTTCAACTTGCCTCTAGAATCTCACCTTCACCTGCACCCCAGTCTTTCTGTCCCCCTCAAAGGTAGAACCATGATAAATACTGCTACTGGAAACAATGGTTTTTTTCCTCCCCAAAAAGGGCTTGAAATCAGCATAGGAAGCCGTGGAAGGCACAGTCAGCGGGGCTGTGGCCCCGGAGCACAGGCACAGCACCTGGAGCAGCCCACATCTCCTTACCCAGATTCCCCAGCTCACAGTCCAGCGAAGAGAACAAGAGAGGCCCAGAGTGGCCAGGATTTCCCTGTCAAATGGCCATCAAGGATCACAAGGTGGGACACCAAGTCTGTAGACCAGGCTAAGGGAGAACCTCCCGCAGGGAGGACACTTTTTCACCATGTCACCTCTGCTTGGGAGAGGCTGGAAAATGAGAATAACGAAGCATGTTTCATAAAATTAAAAAATGGGCATAGGTCCCAGGAAAAATGGAAACCTCTACAGAGCAGCGCGTGCGTCTCCTGGGAGCTAACAGGACCCTGTTCTCGAGCTCCAGGGCAGCCTCCACACAGCACAACACAACACACCCAGCTGGAGCATGAAAACATGCTCTCAGGGCCAAGGAAGTGTCTGCACTGCAACGGCAGGAATATCAGGACCTTGGTCACCCTGAGCTACACCTGAGGCCGTGCAGGCCACAAGCTGGTTCAGGAGATGCTTTGAGCATAGCTGGTGACAGAGGAGAGAGGGCAAGGGGCAGAGAACCAGCTCTACCGCCAGCCTCTGCTACAAGAGAAGAGGAGAGGGGCCGTTTGCACGCCGATGCCTTGGGACTCTTGCGTCTCTCTGGTGTTCAACCCAACCACAAATTCTCTTAGCCACACCCTCCAGCACATGTAACCCACTGGTTCAAGTGTTTCCAAAGGCTTCTTCATGTCCCCAAAAGAAATGAATTTTCTAAAAGACATTTTCGTCACGTGGCAAGCAGGTTCATAGACCAAATGGTGTCTTAGAATGAGCAGAGCACTAGTGTGCCATTGGGAAATGAGCAACGGAAAGCCTCAAGGGTCAGACAGTGCTTGTCCGACTCCCAACCGATGGCATTCAGGCACTGTGGCTGCTACCCGTGACGAGTCCTAACCTCAGTGCCTGAGGACAAGGGTGGGCTGCTGATCACCGACTGAAACGCGGCCCTCACCTTTAAATGTGACACGCAGGTGTGGGGCGCTTGGAACGCTCTGGGAGGACAAGCCAGCAGAAGGGGATGTCTGTGCACACGGTACATTTTTAAGGCCACTCCTGGGGAGTTCGGCTGGAGTTGCTTGTTCAGGTTGTGGTTTCTCTTCCTCCATTAAAAAAAAAAATTGGATCTGTTTTTCAGTTTCCTGTTCATGAAGCGGACAGAAGGAGGGTGCACAGTGAGTGGAGGAGGTGTGTGGGGAGGAGGCTGAGGAGCGGTGGGAGGAGGTGTGGGGAGGAGGCTGAGCGGTGGAGCAGGGCCGAGAATATCCGGAACTGGGGAAAAGTGAGAAAYGGAGCTTTTTCTTGGCTTCCACACAGTTGTAATTTCCACACCACTGCTTAGCTCCTGGGCACCAGGCACAGAGAGTGGGGAAGGGGCCTGTGACAAGTTTGCCACAAATCAGGATTTGGCATTTAAATCCACAGGAAGCAGGAAGAATAGAGGGACTGCTTATTTATAGATTTGCAGATGAATTGAACAAGATAACCAAACCGTACTTCTCGTCTCTCTGAGGGAGCAATTCCATTTTGGGATCTGGAAAGTTCCCCATAATTGAGCCCCGCCCGACCCCAGCACGCTGCATCCGAGTGCGGGCTCAGGCCCCTGAAAGCGGGGCAGAAGGCGGGCGGCTGCTTCTGTGGTGGCTCAGGGACTCTCTGAAGGACAGGTTGGTCCCACACTACATTTAACTGGAATCAGTTCATCTGATTATACAGTGCCTTGTTTTCTGGAATATGTAATCATCTCTTTCTGATGACATTTTAAATATCCAACTAGACAAATAATTCCAGCATTAATTGATGGCACAGTCAAGCTGCAGGATAGCTGAGTGGCAGAGCGCCCCACCCCAAAGCAAATCATCTTCCAAACCTTGCAGGAACGATGCTGAAACCTAACTGTTGCTGATAAATGCTTAAAGTCTGATTTACTGATAAAGAAACTGCAAGAAAACCTGAACGTCAGCCTGTGATTGTTTGTGAGATGTTTGAGAAGGATCGGGCAGCATGATTTAGATTATTTCCCAGGAATCGTGGCATGGCTAGCGTGGGAGAGTGAGGCAAAGTCACGTGAGCAGAAGGCTGCCTGCTCCCCAAGCCTGCTCTCCCTCAGCACCACCAGCAGCTCTCCGGAGTCATCCCTTGGCCCTCTATTATCTATCACAGGGTGGAGGCATGGTCTCCACAGGAGAAGAACCAGACAAAGATACCAAATAATCATGCGGGCCTTTGAAAATTATTGAAATCAATGACTTAGACCAAAACTCAAATTCTCCCTCTCTGAGGTGCAGCAGGACTCCACTAAGCTCAGGCAAACTCCCACGGCAGTCACAGGTTCCCCCCCGCCCCCCGTTTCCATCCATTTCACCACCTAAGGCACACCGAGTTTCACAGTTTAGACCCCGTTGAATACCACCACGGTTAGAAATAACTCAAAGGCTACTCATCTCCAGGAAAAATCAAAATGAATGAGCTGGTGAGTTAGCAGATTATAGATTACAGTATCTGAATGAAGGATACAGTTAGTGAGTCCTTTGTGTGTGTGTGTGTGTGTGTGTGTGTGTGTGTGTGTGTGNGAGAGAGAGAGGGGGGGGGAGCATTCGCCTCATCCCTTTGGCCTCTACCTGCTTTCTTCGCGTCCTCTTCCCTCTTCCCTTCCTTCTCTCTCTTGACTGCTTTCCCCTCTCCTAACAGCCTCATGGTAGGCAAGTAAGTGGGTTCCATCCCTTCAGCTGAAACCAGACACTTGTTAGATGTAATGATCATCTGCGCAGTGACACTTCCGGAGTGTGAGGGGCTTTGTTACTCTCATTTAGAACTCCTCTGTTAATTAGGAAGCCCTCAGATTTCCTTGACTGCAGGTCACTAGCGACAGCTCATGCTTCTGATGCTTTGCCTGTGACCGTGGTCGGGCTGCCCTTCCAGGAACTGGCAGGGTTGTCCAGACTCTGACAGTGTCAGAGAATTCGGTCTCCACAGCCGATTCACAGGAAGTCACAGGAAGGTCGCACAGTCTGTTTCCCCATAGCCTTGAAGCTTCAAGGAATGGAGAGCTGAAATCTAAATCTAAGTCTGGAGCTGAAAATAGCTCCAGTTTCAGATCTCTCTGCTTTCTCCAGCCCGCTTCCTTGAACCCCTCTTCCCATTCTCCCTTCCTCTCTCACCTCTGCCCCTCCCCCTACCGTGAACCTCTACTATAGGAAATGGACACAGTTTTGAGAAAGGGAACTCAGACTTAGAGACAGCCCATCTGCTTTTCATTGAAACAGTAGCGATTGTGGAAGAGAAACTGCCCCCTCCCCCTCCCCCTCCCCCTCCCCCTCTCTCACACACAGTGGTCAGCAGGGGTACCTGGTGAGGCTGAAGCCAAGTCTACACTGCTAGCATGCCTCACACGGTTTCCTCTTAAGGGGAGGGGCACTTTGGAGGGGCAGAGATTATGGAAAGGAAGGGAAGAAAGCTCAACAGCTCAAACAACACTACATAAGGGGCCGAGGGTAGAGGACCCCTCCCCTCCCCCCGGAAGAGCTCAGGGTAGCGTGCAGACATGAAGGGAGATGGAGCACTGCCTATGGCCCTGTGCACGTGAATTTGTATACTCTAAATCCAATTGAGGTCTTTATGTCTCCAGCCTAGGACACGGTCACAGTGAACTGGGTGTCTTGGCTTGAAGAGGTAAAACTGCATACACTCGTCCCGAACAAGGCAGGCACTGTGGGAGGCACAAGCAAGGCGGGCACCGCACTGCCAGGACTCTCGGTTCCCTCAACAGCCTCCTYCTAGCCTGAGGTTGCTGCACAGGGATGGACAGACTTCAGCAGCTACCTCAGGACGTGTGGTGGCTTGAGAAGCTGCAGGGCGCTGCGGGCAACATCCAAACTGGATTTGCACGGCTCRGGATCCGCACTGGGCRCAGCACGGCGACGGTGCCAGGGATGCTCAGGATGCCACCTGCTGCTGTCCAGGGCCAGGTCTCTGTGCTCTCTTGCTGCTGTTGGCTCAGCCAGCGTGTGGATGCTAGCCCCAGGAGAACCCTCCGTGCCTTTAAGCTCTGCGAGCCAGAGCAGACCCCTCATCATTTAAATCCTACCTATGAGAGAGAAGCAAAACTAGACTCGGAAAATAATATGCAAATAGCAAAACCTGATCAATTCCTTTCATGAAAAACCTCGCTCCAATGTCACCAAGCTGCCAGATATTGCAATGTCACCAAGCTGCCAGATAGTAGGTTCTTAGGAGCTGCCCCAGCAGCCCAGGCATGAGAAAGGGCACTTGCTATTCTAGAGTGAAAAAACGAAAGCTTCCTTTCTTTGGGGACTGTCCCCCGAGTATCTATAAATAGTAACAATGCCCCCTTTGGACAGTAAGATTGACTCAACCCAGAGAATGTTAGTATTTTCCTAAGGCCACACAGCAATCACAGGTCCTCCRCACATGCCCCTTCACGGAAAGGATGGCTTTCCCTTCTCCTGGAGACGTGTGGGGCCGTATGTACCCCACTTTTCAGCATTGAAGAAGGAGATTGTCTGCTTTACTCTCTCCTTCTCCAACCCCCCGCTCGGCTCCATTGGAAGGAAAAACAAAAAACAAAAACAACTGATGGGAGAGACAGCATATCCAGAGACCCACTTCAGCATGTACCCAAAGGCTCCTAAGTACCCTCTCGCAGCAGAGAGGGGGGCCATGACAGGTGCCTCTGCGCTGACTGGCTGCTGGGCCCAGGTGATCTGTGGGGGACTGCTACGGGATGTCTTGGGATCCTTCCTTGTTCTGAAGGTGGAACAAGGCTCCCTTCCAGAGAGTGACTTGGTGATCTGTTCTCTCCCATACACCAGATCCCAGTACCAATCAGAGCTCTGTCGGCCCACTTTGCCTGGAATCCAACCAGCAAGTGTTGAGCTGCCTTCTCACACAGGGGGAAGACAGTGGCTCAGAGCTGGAATCCAGTTCATGCACATGTGTACAGTTAAGGACTAACGTGAGGAGCTCAAACAGCTGGATTGATGTGAGCATGGACACGTGCAGGAGATGATTTATAAAGACTTTCCAGGCCAAGATATGGAAAGAAAATGGGTGCGCCTGACCCACAAGAACCTCGATCTTTCCCCTTTTTCCAAGCACCATGAGCCCAGTGGTGGACATACGTGGGGTCCTGAGGATTTAAAACTCAGCACTGAGCACATGGAAATGCCAGCTCAGAAACAGGACTGGCCCAGGAGCTGTTTTCACAAAGGCTCTGATAACAACTGACAACTGTCACACGGGCAAAAGATGGTGGCAGAGAACCAGACCACAGACTTAGGAGGACACTGTTGGAGTTTGTGTCCAAAAGTTCCCCACAGGCTCCCATGTTTTAACACTAATCCCTAGCAGGTGGCACTGTTTTGGAAGGTTGTAAAGACTTGGGGCAACAGTTCTCAACCTATGGGTCATGACCCTTCAGAGGGGTCAAATTACCCTTTCACAGGGTTTGCCTCAGACCATCAGAGAACACAGTTATTCACATTATGATTCAAAACTACCAGCATTGCAGTTATGAAGCACCAACCAAAAATGGTTGGGGTGGGTCCCAACACAGAAGCCGTACTTTAACAGCAGCAGGAAGGTTGGGAAATTACTGACTTAGAGTCTGTGGCGGACATAGGCTACTAGGAAGAGACCCTGAGCCTGGCTTCCCTCAGGCACTCCAGATTTGTGTTTACAAAAGGAGTCAGCCCAGACCCCACGTCTCCCACACTGTGGTGGACTGTGCCCTCTGGAGCTGTGAGCCGAAATAACCTTCCTCCACTTAACTTGCTTCTGTCAGGAGCAGTGAACACCAGGAAGGGGAACTAACACCACCGGCATCCTTTTCTTGAGCCACATTGTGAATTCTATCATGGGCACCTGAAACGCTTACTCTGTGTCCCAAACCTGGCCACTGCTTCACCCTTTTCTTGCTGAAAGAAATGGATTCAGAGCAAGTTAATACATAATTTTAAAATAACCTGTCTAAATGAAAAAAAAAAAAAAGACTTGGGAAATGCAAAGTTTAAGCAAATAACCCTCCCTTAAAACTCACTTGGCTCAGTGGTTAAGAGCACTGACTGCTCTTCGGAAGGTCCTGAGTTCAAATCCCAGCAACCACATGGTGGCTCACAACCATTTGTAATGAGATCTGATACCCTCTTCTGGTGTGTCTGAAAACAGCTACAGTGTACTTACATAAAACAATAAATAAATTATTTAAAATAAAAAAACCTCACTTGGCTGCTGAGGCACGGGGAGCTCTGTGAATGGTGAATCTGCCTGCCTGCCGTCTGCCGCCCGCATAGGCAGCCCCTCAGTGCACACAATTCAACCTCTTACCCATGTAACGATCTACTTAATATAATATTGTGTCTTTAATCAGGAAAGTGTTAGATGATTTGATATTCTTTAAAACTCCCTAACCTATATTTTGCAAGTCAATTAGTCAAGTTCCTCATACCAGGGTTAGCACAGCCACACTGCACCTCAGCCGGACTTTCAGGGTATCTGCACTCCGCRGCATTGCACACACATGGGACGAAGCAAACTCAGCAGGGGGACAGTGTAGGCAGGTACACTCTGCCATCCATATGGAAATCTCAAATGGAGACAATCTCCCCTCAGGATCTTGGGGAAGGCTATAAATAATAGAATATACTAATCAATAGTATATATTTAAAAGTTAATACAGAATTGGGTAAAGAGAAAACTGAGCGAGGTTCCTGATAAATCCAAGGTAAAGTTCCCAAAGTCATGAAAAGCAAGCCTCGGCTGGGGCCCTTAAGCTGGCCTCACTCTCTGACAACGGAACCAGCCTCTAACAAGGTAGTCCAAGATCATTTCTTACTCTCTTCTTGTGGGCAGTGGGATGCAAGAAGCAAGAGATTGATTTTAGCCAGTGATGTCATCAGCCAGTCGAACTAAGGAAGTATAGAAAGGTTAAGACTAGAAACTCATGAACCCTTCACGGGAGAGATGAGCAGGAAGTTGTTTGACATATGTGTAGACCAGCATGGTCAGGTGACACCAACAGGAAAAAAACAAAGCTACTCTCTAATTGCTGCCTCTGATGGTCTTCTGACTCAGTTTCCCAATGTTCAGAATGAGATCTCCCTAACYATGCCTGGAGATCACTATGTAGACCTGACTAACTATGTAACTAGGTATGCATAGATCAACACAAGAATACCTAGCATTTAATTCCATTATGGAGAAGCATTARACTATTCTAAAATAATTTACCTCCATTGCTGTTCTCTTTTTTTTTCCTAAGAAGAAGTGAATCTGACTAATTGATCAAAACCTGTGAAAGATGGGATTTCTGGTTTTAACTCAATTTCTCCAAGAATTCGTCGTATCAGAGGGGACAAATACTCTCTTAATCTCTGTTAAGCATTGGGAAACGCCACTGTGTTCTCCCTAAATCCTCTCCTCTGTCCTTGGCAATCAGTTATGATATGACAGCATTTAAAGTTGACAGTACTTGAGGTAAGAGGACAATGCCATAACAGGATTACAGCAAATGTGAAAGAGAGGACACACGTAGCTACTGTCATTTAGGTAATGTCATCTATGATCAGTTTGTGTTTTACTTTCTGCTGACACAGGAGTCAGTATCACTTATACAATTCATTGTAAACGCTGTTGTGGCTGTAACAGTTGCCTTTTGGATGAAGGAAGGAAGGGCTCCCCACACGTCGGGGAGGCTGGATGTGGTGTGACTTCCCAGCTTTGGTTGGTGTAAAAATAGTCACAGTGAAATCTTGCATTAAAAACCTAAGATTACAAACTAGCCCAAAGTCAGCATCCCAAATGAAGTTGTCTTCAGACAAAGGAGCCATTGGTGTGGGCCACACAGGGTAGGAGGCTCAAACTCCAGACACCCAGCTAGACTCACACCGAGAGCGCTGGCCCACACAAGCCCCACAGCCAGACTCCTTGATGCCGCAGCACTCCAAACTCTGCAGAGCAGCAACCCTGGTTGGAATGCAGTCCCACCCTGCTTCTGCCTTCCCGCTACCGCTGGAGGCCTTCCCGCTACCGCTGGAGGCCTTCCCGTACCTACCGTGTCTCTAGACGCCATTGTTCACTGGCTTACAGCACATGGTGGCCCTGCCTGACACAGAAACAGCTTCCTCATTGTCCAGGACAGCCCAGATGTTCAAGTGACCATCCACAAACACAATCTCGTTTGACCAACACCTGTCTGACTGAACCTGACCAGAAGGGGAAGTAACATGACATTTTAAATCCAAAAGGCACTTAAGCCTTTTTTAGAATACTCTAGACCACTGGGCTAAATCTCTAGAGATCCCAGGCCCCTTTCCTTTTCAATTTCTTATCTATTATCTTCTTTATTAGCCCCACTTTTATTCCATGCCAACAACTCGTTCACACTCAGGCTAACCTGTTCACCCCCAAATAGAAGGGTGCTATTAAAGAGGGCACATGATGGTATGGATGTTTGGTACCTGCCTTGCTTCATCCACACCACCTGGAAGATAAATGCCATCGTGATACCCTGGAGGGCAAGGGTGAGCCCGGCGAGGCTGCGGAGTCCTTATTATCATACACAGCCTCAGCCTGGCCCTCTGCATCCACAGAGTGACGCACGCATCCCGACGCACGCATCCCCACGCACGGAAACACCCACACCAGTAACAGTCAGTTCATGTCTCCCACAGCATTTAGCTCCCACTCACTTAAGAAAGGAAATCCAGCTGACTTCATCTTCCAGAATGGACAAGTTAGCCAAAGAGAACCCACTCCATGCCCTACAGCACCTTCCGGAATGCCACCCTTGACCCCTGCTCAGAGCATCTTAACAGCATGCCATGGTCTGCAGAATACAGACCACGCCTGCAGTTCCTCAGTTCCATAATTCAGTCCATAATTCTGGTCCTGGCTTCCTGTATCCACCAATGGAAATAGTCTGTTCAAGTGAACACCCTCTTCTAGCCTCATTTTCTGTCTGACCTTTCTTCTTCCTCTCCAGCTTTCTAGAATGTTGTACATGCTTCAAATTCACGCTGAAGGTCAGTGGAGCCACTTGAGCAAGAAGATGGGCTCCATCCAGCCTTGCAGGGCAATCAGGATCCACTCCTTGCTCACAGCCTAGCGCTCCTTCGCGGTGGCCTCTCTGTCTCTAAGTACATGTCTTCCCAGCATGTTCCCTAAGTGCAAGGGCTCTGTCTTCTACTTGCTTTGTCTTTATTTCCCAGTAAAAAGCATCTGATATATGACACCCAAGGAGTGAAAGCAACTACAGTGAAAGACTGCTTTACGTTAGTAAAGGGAAGTCACTCTTCCAAATACCATCTCTGCTCACAATCATAATTTTAACCTTCTTAGTTCCCACAAACAGTCCCAGTCTGATATCTGAACTCCCAGATAAAAAACAGCAAGTGGCAGTTACAAGCTATGCTACACAAAGATTAGCATTAATACCACCCTCTTTCAACAGCCACTCCACACCCTGGGGAAAAGTCAGCGTGAAGTTCATAGGTCACCTAGACCACGTATGGGTAATGAAGTCTGACTCTCAGGAGTTAGCCCCCACCCCCAATGGGCATCTTCTTTATGTGAAGCCCAACTTCATTCAGGGTGGTACATCTCTGCAGCTGTGAGTCAACCATGCACATCTGCATCAACAAAGAAGACAGCTTCTACATGAGCATGTCCTGGGTACAACCCCGGAAAGAATGGTTTTCTTTTGTTTGTTTTATAGAGACAGGGTCTTGTTGTGTAGCCCTACCTAGTCTGCAATCACTACRTAGATCAACTTGCCCTTGAATTCAAGGCAATCTCTCTGCCTTGGTTTKGGGGATTATAAAGCCTGGACCACCAAACACAGCCCCCAAAAATGCATTTTTAACATCTTTTGAATCCGAAAACACTTTTTTAAAAAAGACTCAACTTTAAAGCCAGAATGCGGCAAACACACTTTTGTGTCCAGTGGCTACAGGATCTGGTAAGAGGAACTCCTAGCAGAACCAAAGGCAGCAGATCATTTAACTGATACTGAAAGTGTTGTGTAGCAGATTCTCAGGAGTGTCCGTAGCAAAGCACCCTGGATGTCCTTACCCAGMCTTGAAAGCCAAGACCTGGAGTCAGGAGTGACACCAAGCAGCAGCACTCAAGAGTCTTTTCACAGTAAAGACCCAAATCTACAGAACCCTTAACACCCAGCCAGGTTCAGAAGGACATCCCTTTTACCAAATAAGCGAATGACGTTCACAGGCTACACGTGTGCCATTGCATNGACGCACGCATCCCCACGCACGGAAACACCCACACCAGTAACAGTCAGTTCATGTCTCCCACAGCATTTAGCTCCCACTCACTTAAGAAAGGAAATCCAGCTGACTTCATCTTCCAGAATGGACAAGTTAGCCAAAGAGAACCCACTCCATGCCCTACAGCACCTTCCGGAATGCCACCCTTGACCCCTGCTCAGAGCATCTTAACAGCATGCCATGGTCTGCAGAATACAGACCACGCCTGCAGTTCCTCAGTTCCATAATTCAGTCCATAATTCTGGTCCTGGCTTCCTGTATCCACCAATGGAAATAGTCTGTTCAAGTGAACACCCTCTTCTAGCCTCATTTTCTGTCTGACCTTTCTTCTTCCTCTCCAGCTTTCTAGAATGTTGTACATGCTTCAAATTCACGCTGAAGGTCAGTGGAGCCACTTGAGCAAGAAGATGGGCTCCATCCAGCCTTGCAGGGCAATCAGGATCCACTCCTTGCTCACAGCCTAGCGCTCCTTCGCGGTGGCCTCTCTGTCTCTAAGTACATGTCTTCCCAGCATGTTCCCTAAGTGCAAGGGCTCTGTCTTCTACTTGCTTTGTCTTTATTTCCCAGTAAAAAGCATCTGATATATGACACCCAAGGAGTGAAAGCAACTACAGTGAAAGACTGCTTTACGTTAGTAAAGGGAAGTCACTCTTCCAAATACCATCTCTGCTCACAATCATAATTTTAACCTTCTTAGTTCCCACAAACAGTCCCAGTCTGATATCTGAACTCCCAGATAAAAAACAGCAAGTGGCAGTTACAAGCTATGCTACACAAAGATTAGCATTAATACCACCCTCTTTCAACAGCCACTCCACACCCTGGGGAAAAGTCAGCGTGAAGTTCATAGGTCACCTAGACCACGTATGGGTAATGAAGTCTGACTCTCAGGAGTTAGCCCCCACCCCCAATGGGCATCTTCTTTATGTGAAGCCCAACTTCATTCAGGGTGGTACATCTCTGCAGCTGTGAGTCAACCATGCACATCTGCATCAACAAAGAAGACAGCTTCTACATGAGCATGTCCTGGGTACAACCCCGGAAAGAATGGTTTTCTTTTGTTTGTTTTATAGAGACAGGGTCTTGTTGTGTAGCCCTACCTAGTCTGCAATCACTACRTAGATCAACTTGCCCTTGAATTCAAGGCAATCTCTCTGCCTTGGTTTKGGGGATTATAAAGCCTGGACCACCAAACACAGCCCCCAAAAATGCATTTTTAACATCTTTTGAATCCGAAAACACTTTTTTAAAAAAGACTCAACTTTAAAGCCAGAATGCGGCAAACACACTTTTGTGTCCAGTGGCTACAGGATCTGGTAAGAGGAACTCCTAGCAGAACCAAAGGCAGCAGATCATTTAACTGATACTGAAAGTGTTGTGTAGCAGATTCTCAGGAGTGTCCGTAGCAAAGCACCCTGGATGTCCTTACCCAGMCTTGAAAGCCAAGACCTGGAGTCAGGAGTGACACCAAGCAGCAGCACTCAAGAGTCTTTTCACAGTAAAGACCCAAATCTACAGAACCCTTAACACCCAGCCAGGTTCAGAAGGACATCCCTTTTACCAAATAAGCGAATGACGTTCACAGGCTACACGTGTGCCATTGCATYGGAAACGGCATGACAGGCAGTTTGGAGAAGAAGGTGAAGAAAACAAAACCTCCCACGTGCAGGAAAACAGGGAGCTACACAGCTAGTGCTTTCTCCCACAGAAAGAGGGGAATCGATCAATGGGTGTGACTGAATCCGACACTCATTTCTGTGACAACCACTGGGATCCTAAGGAAAAAAATTCCCTCTCTATGTCCTTTGCTTGCACACGCTGAAGAGGACACACATCTGAGGAGTGCACACGCTCTGTTCATGGCTGATAGCCCAGCCCAGCTCGCTCACAGTGACCAGTGGTGCCTCCTCAGAGCCCAGACTGCATGGTCTGGGTCATGCTTTGGACCCCTTCAGAGCTGGTGTGAGTCTTCAGAAAACCCAAATGGTTGATGGACAGACAAGCAGCCTCCCGCCCTGCTCTGGCTCTGGTAGCCCCGTCTGACAGCTTGACAGAGCATAATTTACATATGACAAGTCACTTGCGTTAGTGTGTGGTTTGATGCATTTGCCTATATTATCTTGTAACAACCACCAAACTCCAGAAAGAAAATTTCCATTGCTCTGAGAAGCTTCCTCGCGACCTTTTGCTGTGGATCGCCCGCAAGCCCGATCTCTTTGTAATTAGTGATCTGCTTCCTACGAATAGTTTTGACTCTTCTAGAATTTCATATAAATGAAATCGCACAGGCTGTCACCTCATATGTAACTTCTTTTCCACAGAGCAAGATGATTTTAAGACTCATCATGCTGTTAAATTTATTACTATTTCATTYTTTTACTGTTAGGGAGTAGTTATCATGCAATTGTCCACCTACTGATTGACATTTGAGTTGTTAACACTTTGGATTRTAATGATCATGCTACAATAAACATTTTGCCTAGGTATTAAATTTACAAGTATGCATATCTTTGTTCCCCTTAAGTAAATACACCTAAGGCATTTCAAGACCACAGAGAAGGTGCTGGGTTTAAGGGTCCAGGGAGCCCCACTGTGCCATCATCCTCCGTCTGCTCCACTTCCACCCTGTTCCCCGAGGAGCTCAACCCCTGGGTCTGTGCTCCAGCCATCTGTTAATCTCCACAACCAAATGTCATCTTCCGTCAAGCAGAAACCTCCCAATACCCGGAGGAGACGATGGGTACAGAGCCCGAAGCATCCACACGGCAGACATCCTTTAGGACACATGCAACCACACAAAAATGAGGCCTGAAGAGGCCTGGTCAGGCCAAAGCATAGGTGGTTGGGCTTCTCCCATTAGCAGGGAAACGGAACTAAAGACCCTTGGGGCGGGGGAGCTCCAAGCCTTCCAGCCACACCCAAGGGAGCAGCTACTGCCCAGAGTGATGAACTGGTAAAGAACCACTACGGGAGCCTAAGACACCCTGCTTCCCTTCCCTCATCGGCCACGCAGGACAGAGCCCTGGGAGAGCTAGGGCCTCCGGACAGCAGCTGCAATAGCCCCGCTGCAGTGGGGAAACATGGAGAGCAGATGGGGTGTGGACAAAGGGGGGTACCTTAAACAGAGAGAGCTCAAGCAAAAGCAGAAACAGGAAGGAGACTGCTACAGAAATAAGCAGAGAAAGTTGGGGATCACGCCCCAGGAATGAGGTATGCATGGAGTGACTAGAACCGTGCGGCAGGAACTAGGCCTGTCCATGCCTCCACGCTGGCCAATGATCAAGACCACATCTCCTTACACTACTGGATCTCAGGCACCCGCCATAAACAAGCAAGTCGGAATAAACCGTGTCTAATGGCCCTGATGGATTGTAAGTCATGTGCCATTTGCAGAGACGAGAAAATAGGGAGAGAGGAGTTAAAGTGGTCCAGAGCTAGCCAAGATGAGGCATGGGAAGCAAGGTAATGAGAAGTGTCCATTACACCTGSCTAGACTCCAGACTGGGCAATATGGTCCAGGTCTGTTATGACAAATAATTCCGGGCTCACTCCTGAGGATCCACACAAACTTGGCTCTTCAATGAGAGCAAACAAACAAACAAACAAACAAACAAAGGGCTCATTTGTAGAATAGAAATAATAATAGGGACGGCTTCATAGGGCTATCAGGAAAACAAGGCAAGAGCACATTTATAAAGTATGTACAGCACAGTACATACTGTGAGAGCCCGAGCTTGTGAGACACAACGCTGAGCTCCTGCTGTTATCACCTACAGCTCAGCAGAGATGAGATGAGCAACCCTTTTCCCAACCAACAGCAAGTTTGGGTCCATAGAAAAGGGAGAGAAACAGCCTCATGAAGGCTGTGGAGAAGGTCACATTCCAGCATAGAGGCCAGAACCTGACAGACATCTGTCAGACAGACAGACAGACATGCGAAACTGGATGGACATTGGTAAGGTGTCGGGGTACAGACAACGGATCCTTCACCTACCTCGCRGTTTGGGGAAGGATGATCTACTCAACCAATAGGGCATGTAAATAATTTTATTCTGCTTGAGAAATGAAATCCAGTTCTCCCCTGGCAGAGCCTTTAGAAAGAGGCAGTTGAGCGAAGGCCACAGACCCAGATCCCAACCATTAATCTCCCATCCTGAACACGGGGTGGGGGCAAACCCTTCTGTGGGGCTCGTGATAAAGCAACTGTAGTCGGGCAGTGGTGGCACACACCTCTAAACCCAGTTCTTGGGAAGCAGAGGCAGACAGATCTGTTTCAAGGCCAACCTGGTCTACGGAATGAGTTCCAGGACAGCGAAGGTTATGCAGAGAAACCAGTCTCAACAAAACAAACAAACAAACAAACAAACAAACACCTGCTAGCCTGCAGTAGGCCAGCTCCAAAGGCTTCTCAAGCCTGGAGCACTGTGTCAACGCAAGCACTCCCCTCTGCCTCCTAGCCGAGGCAACTTCATACCTGCGAGAGTTTTGAATCAGCAGAGAGCTCTTACACCCCTGGGGCAGAGATTAGTTGGGCCAGTACCTCTCTTCAGCCATATCACTACACTGTCACACATCCTTACTCATCACAGAGACAGCATGCGGGCTCCATTACTACCTCAGAGCCCAAGACCTTTGAAGCAAGCTCAGGATCAGCTCAGCCAGTGGGCTCTGTCAGGCTGCTTTCTGAGTGGGGTGTAGACATCGTGTGTATGTTGTGGTCCCTGTGGTTTGAGTTTGGGGTTTCCCCTGGAGGGTAAATGTTTGAAAAGGACCCCAAATTTGCATGCATAGATATAAGTTGCCAGGCAAATTCCCTCCTGCTCAGAGAAAAGGTAACTCAACACCCCCTCCCAACACAGAGCCCTTGCCACATGGACGCTTGAGGCAGAGTGCCCTCGGCCAGGGACAAAGCTAGGGCTTCCAACACATGGCTGTGACCATCGTTTTGGAATATTTTTTAAAAATCACCTACAAAACATACCGTAGATCTGGAAGCATTGCCGTGGCCTGGAATAAGGCCAAGGCCAGAGGTCGGAGGGCACCCTGTGAGAAAGCTGAACTCAGGCCTCGGGGAGAGCAAGCAGGCACGAGGCTGAAGCTCGGCAGCTGGGGCTTGTCTGTGGGATCCCAGAACTCCAGGACCAAGAGCTTCTGGGGCTGAARAGAAGCGGGAACTTCAATGGGGCTCTAACAGGCATTTATAGAATGCCC
>BDUI01000691.1:73604-98146 GCA_002335545.1 Apodemus speciosus | reverse complement strand
AAAGGAAAAAGGAAAAAAGACAGATGGCCACCATCAGCGATCCGGCCTGATTCTTAAGGGAATAAACAGAGGTAGCCGGGAGAGGGAGCGTTCTAAAGGAACCGGATTCTTTGTATCATTTTGCTTTGCAGTCTACAAGTCCCAACAAATGAAACCAAGGGCTTCTCTTGTGGGGCAATCCTGCAGCCCCACTGAGCTCCTGACCTGGGAGATACAGGTACAGACAGCAGGGATACAAGGTAGCGAAAATGAAGAGCATGGGAGACAGCCCTTGAACAGAAGCCGCTGGAGATGTGCATGCTGTCAGCCAACAGCACGGAAGCCAACATGTGGAGCTCTGTGCCCGCCAGTGCACTCAAGAGTCACTGGCATCCCACCACCAACCCACAGGAACCCCTGGGGACAAGCCAAAGACAACATTTTGATGGTAGATCTGTACAGTCTCCTTGGGGAGGAGCAGAGCTTTCCAAACTGTACTGSCCTCTGCTACCCAGGCGTGCCTCTACACACAGTAGGTGCTTCTTTCTCAACAGGTGCAGCTGTGTGAATGAATGGGGCCTGGGAAGAAAGCACTATTTGGTTCTGGGATTCGTTACAGAATCCCTTTACAAGAAGCCTCAGGTCTTGCTTCTGCAAATGTTCATAGTGCAAACTTTGTGTGGAACAACTGGGAGAGTGCTTGGTGGATTTCCCCCAGGTAAAGCCAAAGGAGATTGGATGGACTTGTTGATTCGAATTTCTAATCAAAACTTCCTTCAAATATCGCCTGCCTTCCCAACTTGCCCAACCAACAGGTCTTCAGCCAGAAACAAAGCCTCCTTGAAGCAGGTTCTACCTCTCACTCCCAGTCTCCCCACTAAGCACCCCAACCCACCACACACACACACACACACACACACACACACACATTTACAAACATGTACACAAGTACACACACACATATGCACGCACACACACTGTAACTCTCGCTCTACACACCAGGTAGAGGTGGAGACAAAGAAACAATCGCCAGTCCCCATGGCCCTCAAAAGCCTGTTCGGTTTCTTCGTTAGCCCACTACCATCCCCCAACCAAGTCACACAACACCAGGTAAAGAATTCTCCTCCTCCTACTGCACTAGAATGCCTCTAATGTTCGCCTTCTTCTGGACAGATGTGAAGCAGGGACTTAAAAGCAGTGTTCCCACGCCTGAGACAGTCCTCCAGTGTGCCTAGGACACCCTGCCAGAGAAGACAGGAAAAGTCTTCCCTTTTTCTGAAAACTGGAAAACAAAACAAAAAGCTGACCCCAGAAGCTGTAGGAGATCCAGCTGCCCAGCTGCAGGGGTCCCTGCCCAGTGGCTATCAGCCCCACTGCAGAAGGCTGCAGCGTTACTAGGACAGCGCAGGCAACACCAAAGGACTTCATCAAAAGACTGTATCTTAGGTAACTAAGGACCATCAAGGAAGCTGCCCAATCCCTGATGGGTCTTGGTTTTCTCCCAGAACTAATGGAACCAACAGGAACACTTCTTCTAGGGGCTGCCACAGCAGAACACATGTGGAGGGACACAGCAGCTCTCATTTGCATGCCAGAGAGGGCACGCTTCCACATCTACGGCATGGGATTTGCCTCAACTCTCTCTTACCKGTTCAACGGACCCTAGAAGACAGCAAGTTTAGGCTGTCTTCTTTTCACACAGAGGTTAAATGGCCTGCCAAATTCTCCAGCCAGTTGGCGGTGAGGTAGACGCGTGAACCAAACAGAACTACCTACGTCCGTCACACACAGCCGCCTACTTCTTCCTCACAAAGCAACAAGTGTCTGTGAGAAAAGGAGCAAATGCCCAGGCTCTTTAGGAGCACCACCTCCTCATCAGATCCAAAATGGCTACTGGCCTGTCCCTACCTGAGACTCCCTCCCACCCCCGCCCCTGGCTGCTCCCTGGCTCACCCTCTGCCTCTTTACCTCACACGGACAGCACAACACTGAGACCCAGTTCTAACCCTGAGTTATGGGTATAAAGGTAACTGGCCTTTGTCAAGTGTCCTGCTCTAAGCCCAAGGATTCCATCCATCCTCACTGGGATGCCGGCATCACCAGGAGGCAGATGCTACAGTTTGCCTCACTTTGCAGTTAGGGAAACTGAGGTCTGAAGAGACAAAACCTGTTCAAGGTCACATCACTAGAAATGACAGTGTCTCTCTACCCTCCGTCTACTGTGTTTCATGTGCTCAAATGCTGGGGAAGAAAGGAGAGAAGATGAAACACATTTTTAAGGGCTGTTTCCCCCTTTTGGTCCTGCTTCTCTTTCTTACCAATTCAGTTACAAAGACATCCTGGTGGAAGAGGATCAGACACATCTAAGACTGAATTTTGTAGGTGGCTATTGGATGAGCCACACAGGCCCCCAAATTATCCCAATTTCTATTTGCTACTAAATAAGATTTCTTTTTAATCCACCTCCCTATGAGACTGGGGATAAAAATGTAGATTCACCTCGTTTTATAGAGATATTTGAAATGATGTCTTTTCAAGGATAGGAGGAGGACATTAAAAATAAAAAAATTAAAAAAAAAAAAAGTGTGAACGTCATTTCAGGCAGGTCCCTAAAGCACTCGGAAGCCCTAGTGTTTCCTAGCTGGGATTCTACGAGCCAGGCTTCAGCCTAGCCTCAGCCCCAGCAGCGCCTCTGGTGGGACTGGAACATGTCGCCTGCCAGCACATAACAGGGAAATTCAATTACCTCCCTGACTGGTGGCAGGGGGGCCAAGACGGCACATTAAAAGAGCTAAAAATGTCAGGAAGTTATTGGGCTGATGGGTCATGCTTGCCAACACTCATATGTGGAATGCATAATGTCACAATAAGCTCAAAACACAGAAACAGACTGAAAAAGATAAGATAGTCAGAACAAACTCAACGCTAACACATAGGTTTGCCATCAGCCCTGTGTGGGGAGTGCTGGGCTGCCAGCAAGGGCTCTTTTCCCACCCCTAGACTCTCTGGGCCTTTCTTTAAGATTATCTTTCTCAGCCACCAAGAGATTAATTCACAAGTGCTTTCCAACAAGTGCAACTTCAGCCATTAAAAAAAAATGTTTCCATCAATTTCCTACTTGCGTATGCAGGCCCAGTGGGCACGCCCTAGCCAGCAGCACCCAGGGGTGCTCACACTGGCCTCCCCAGCACACACAACCCTTTGGATCCCAGGCCCTCTGGGTGCATCAACACCAGTCTTTATCCCCCCAGCAGAAAGCCAGGGAAGATGATAGAACCTGTGTATGCAGCCAAAAGACGAGCCTCAACTGGTTCAGAGGGGGGTGGAATTGAATAGTGTGTGTACTGTGTATGTGTGTGTACTGTGTGTGTGTGTGTGTAGTGTGTTCTCTGTGTGTGTGTGTCTGTGTGTGTGTGTGTGTGTGTGTGTGTATCTTTTGCCTTTGGCCAAAAGACCTAACAGCATTTGATGTACAGTCAGCAGGTATTTAAAAAAGAAAGAAAGAAAGAAAGAAAGAAAGAAAGAAAGAAAGAAAGAAAGAAAGAAAATGGGGGCAGGGCGGGGGGGGGGGACACTGAAAAGACTTGACTGTGCTGGGGCCCTGACACGCTCTCATCTAACGCCTGGCCCACGGCCAAGTTCATCTGTTAATGGACAGCCACAATCCAGCCCTGCCCCTCCCCCACCTTCCCCGCCCCTCCCCAAAGTCCTCTCTGTTCTCCTACCTCTTTGGAGCTCCTAAAAACTAGACATCGATTATGTCTGCGCTTTCCCCTTTCTATTCAAGATAAACAAAGTGCTTCAAGTTCAAGGCGCACCCTGGGACCCTTGACAAAACAATCTATCATTCTGTCTGCTAAACCAGTCTGGCTACACCATGGCCAGGGAAGCAAGGCTCCCGAGCCGACGACGACAACGACGACGTACAATTTCCCTTTGTGCTCCTCCCTCTAACCTTTTCTTTACCATGTTCTCCAGAGCAGATGGACTTGACCACTGTTGCTTAAGCCCCTCCTGGCGACCCCAGAAACTGAAGAGAAGAAAGAAGCTCGTGGGTGCCCCTCCCCCTCTGCCATCCTACACACACCCCGATTCCGTCTCCTTAGACCCACACACCCTCCAGTCACCGGGATAATAAATGAAATGCAGAGACTGTCCCTTCCTTTCATTCCCTGCAAGAATACTTTCAGTGAGTTTTGTTTTAAATCATATCCATTAATTTACCCTGACTTGCAATTAAATGCAAGCACACTTTTTACAACCAGTACGGAATGTATTAATTATAACTACAAATGGTCAAATGAGAGCACAATCCCTCCTAAAAATATTAATAAAATGCATAATAAATAATATTAATGAAACAAAAATAGATTCATAAGCCTTGGCCCGCACTTTTATTATTTCACGAAAGGGGAAGTGCAGCCAACGAAACTTGCTCCACACACTTTGGCAGAACTCTGACCAACCACCACCATTAAACTCTAAAGAGTGTGTTTTGGCTAACACTCTGGGTCCGGGGGTGGGGAGGGAGGCAGAGGCCACCATGAGGAGCTGGTGGCCCTTAGAGCCAAGACAGGGTTGGAAACACATTACCCGCAGAGTCAAGAAAAGCTACCCCAAGCTTGTTCACCCTCCGAAGCCAGGTCCTGTTACCTGCTCAGGCCACTGCCCCTACCCTGCTCCCCAGAATGGGCAAAGGAAAACCCCAGGCCACAGTAAAGGGTCTTAGCTAACTTAAGAGCCTCAGAGTCCGGCATCAGCACTAGGCTCAAGGCGCCATACCCTGTGGCAGTGATGCAAGCCACCTTTGTCCCTTCCACTAGTCAGGGGCACCAGCCTCCGCATCACCACCAGCCTCAGTCCAGCACGCCCTGCCCTGCCCCTCCCCCCAAATCCACACACCCACAGAACAATTGAATCTAATTAAGATGAGGAGGAAATTTGCATTTTTCCTTTCACTGTACCCCTAGTAATCACACAAGTTCTTCAAATTTTGAGAATTTTGTTCCTCTGCTAATTATTTCCGTCGTTTTGCATTCCAAGGCACAAAGACAGTCTAGCTCACTGGTGGTCTATTAATAGATAGAAGTTTTGCACTCAGAAGGTAGGGGTGCCCCCCCCACCTTTTAAATTATTCTGTCATTTCCAGTTTTGTAAAAAGAATGGTTTGGGGGGGTTAATTATAGGTTTTGCTTTGGGTTTGTTTGCTTCTAATTGTTTTGGGGTTTAGGTTTTTTTCTTTATTCTATCTTTTTTGGTGACTATGGTATTAATATTTCCTCAAAACAGCAGCTTCCGCATAGTTCTGCATATTAGATTTCATCTTACAGTAGTTACTGTCTGCCTGGCTTATTGATTTATAGAACCCTGGTATGTAATAAAAGAGGAAAAAGGAGACAGACAGACAGACAGACAGACAGACAGACAGACAGACAGACAGACAGAGAATTCCTTGACACAAGTGTGTATTCGCTGATGAAATTTGAGGTCATGTGTTACTCATTATGGCTTCACTGGAAGTCAGTTTGCCACAGTGGACAGACTTCACGTGCCTTCCCCTCGACTCCCTTTGAGGACTCTGAGAAACAAACAACAGTGTTTCAGTGCAGTCAAAGCATGAGCGGGGCTGGGTTAGAACGATGTTTCGACGTCTGTAAATTCTCTCATAAACTGTTCCTGACCAGCTTAGGCAAAGCCTCACATGATTTTTAAGGAGTTAATGAGATTGTCCTACCAACAAAATTTAATGGTGATTTAAGAAATTCTAATACTTTTCACTTACTTCCTACAGAATCATTTGCGGACCTGACATTTATGCAGTTTCTCCGTTACATAACAATCTTCCCTGGGTGCACTAGATCATGCCAATCTATTAGAAGGAAATTTGTACTCCATACAAGCAGAGGTTTCCAGTCGGTTTTGACTCACCATTATGTCTCAATGTAAAGTGTTGTTATAGCTGGGTGAAAAGCGTGGTTACTCTAATGCTGTCATCTTTCTTACTGCTTCTAGGGCTGCGTCAGCATTTACATTCCTGGAAGTTAAATAAACTGGCATGGCAGAACTCCTGGATGGGCTGAATAATAAGGCTTGTGGTGACTAAACTGTTTACCTTCTGCCTTGTTAGGATCCTGTTCTTGTAAAGTTTGGGGGAGAGGCAGAGAGAAGGAATGAAGGGGGTTGGAGAGAGGGAAGGGGAGAAAGAGGGAGGGAGAGAGATTTACACACTGGCCTCCATATGTCACAAAGACCTTGCTGTTCACAGCCCATGATGCTAAAGCACTATCTAAGTTATTCTTACCCATTTTGTGTCTTCTCCAATCCTAGATCACCTGAGCATTCCCTTCTCCAGTCCCCTCTCACCCCTGACATAAAAATATGAAGGCTGTTATTTTTTTTTTGCCCATTTTCAAATAGCAAATTCTCCATTAGATTTCATCGTATCTTAGTAAAGCAATTACATCAAGAAAATGATAGTGCGTGTGGAATCAATTATGCATGCAGTTGGCCGGAGACCAAAGGCTGTGAAGTCGGAGAGGGCAGAATCGGTCGACACACACAAGTAAAAAGCCCCTGCATCTCACAGATGGACCCCATCAGTTCATCTTACTGCCGAAAAAGTTCATGCACTTAATAATTTATTTGTGTTCTGGATACTGTTTCCCAGCTGAATATTAACAACTTTGAACTGAAGCATGCTTTTAGCATGGTATGGATGGAAGTCACAGTAGGGCAAAGCTGGAACCCTCAGAGGTTAAAATTATACTTGTGTTTCTCACACTCTCTTCATTTTCCATCACAATTTATGTTCTTTCATTAAACATTCCTTTTAATCAGAATATCTGCCTCAGTGTTCTGATTCTGCTTGCTAACCAGTGGTAACCTCACAAGCCAAAGGCGAGCAGCAGTAACACAGTGCAGACCACTCCATGGCCAGTGAGAGCAGCGAGCTCCCAGGCTCTCAAAGATCGGAAACTGTTAGTTAACAGCTTGTTTTCAGGAGCAAGGCCCTCGTACACCTGATCGGAGGCACAGGGGCATCTCCAGGCTCCGTTTACTTTGGCAACTAGGAGAAATCACAATCGAGCCCAGAGCAGCAGACTCACAGGACCTACAAGATGAAAGTCACGCTAGCCCAGTTTCCAGGCACAGCTGAGTTGTAGTCATTTAAAAGCAACCAAAGCACCTTCCAAAGGTTTGTCCCTTCTCCCTTCTGAAAGAGGAGCCTGATGCCACAGTGCTAGAACGCCAGGCCTCCCGCCACCAAACTACTAACAATGGAAGCTGCCCAGCAGCATCTGGGGAGAAGAGACAGTCAACCCATTTTTTCCTGAGTGTCTCTGGACAGGTCTCAATCACACTTAAATTTTACAGTCTCTTCCCCCAAACGAGAACAATTTCCAGCCAACACGTCCACAAACTGTACTTAACGTTAAAAGAAAACGGATAAAACAGATGTAATTACTCAAGGTTAGACTTCTAATTCCTCAATTCACTAAAGGAAACTTGGCAAGAAGATGCATCATTTTGCCCCTTTTTACTGGGGCATCTGAGGAGGAGAGCCACTGAGGCAGCTAATACACAAAACATGATCAAAAGTGATTAACAACAGCTTCATATGCAAATTGCATTAATGAAGGAGTGCAAAGTCATCATGTAAATTAAATATGTCAAATCTCTTGGTGAACTTTCAATCTTGAGAAGAAAAAACACTGCTTTAATTTTTTTTACATCATCAATTTTGCAAGATTGAAAATCTAAGAATCTTGGTGTTATAAACAATTTTCACCTTTTTTTTCTCCTTCAGCAGGCTGACAGGCCAGCCTGATGTGCACCGAATGTACATGTTAATAGGCCAATCAAAAATGCAAAACAATTCGCAATTACTGGAAGGACCTAATGGTCATTAGAATTTACAACTAGGTAATGAACTGAAGTCTGCCCACACCATGCATATTCATAAAGCAATTTAGCCTTTGAAGATTAAAGAAGTGCTTAAAATTCAAATGAGCTTTAGCAAATTATCAGTAAGATTCATCCAAAAAGCAAAGGGTTTTTCTTCCTATGATTTCCTCATTTTTTTAATGCAAAATTGTTATATCTTCCAGACTGAGCTTAAACTAAACATAGAGCCTCTAGTCAAGCCAAAGGGGCTGAGAGACAGACAGAGGCTGCAAACATCGTTACGGACTTTGTTCATAAAACTAAGCCCTTAAGAGCCAAACCTATCTCTAAACATGGTAATTTATCAAAAACAGCCCAGAGTTGCTCATAGGGCACACCACATAGTCCTCCAACAGCACAGATTACCACGCGCTCTCCGCCCTCCCAGAAAGCCTTTCCCCCTCAAGTTGCCTCTCCTGTGTAAACATCCACTGCGGTAGAAAAACAGCTTTTTCATCAGCTTGGAGTGGCATGCCTTTTAGAAGTTTCTGCTTCCAGGGGGAAGAGAGCATGAAGGGACAGAAATGGAACAGGAGGCAGAGAACGCTGTCTGGCTTACTTCTGGGAGCAAGCACCCTGTCCTTTGGTATTTGCTGCCCTGACTGCACTGGTGGCCCTTAACTCGAGAGGAAGGGGTCGTGCAGACATCAGCTGACATTCAGAAAGTTGTGTGTCCACCCACCAGCAGTGCCCATCCCAGTCAGTAGGAAGCATCGTGGGAATTTGGATTTTCGTGCTTCCCAGTCACCAGTCTGGAGAAGCCTCTCCTTGAAGGCTGACACTTCACTAACCTTGCGACATTTAAAAAAAAAAATGCCTAGTGGCAGAATTCCCAATGTGTCACTCTCCCTGCACCCCCAAATATCAYGCCCAGATGTGTGTCTTCAAGTCATACTCCAGCTGGTGGACAAGCCACACTGCCAATAACTTTCCAAGGGTCACATGGCCAGGCTGGGTGCTCCACTGCTAGACCCAAAAGGCTCTGCACTGCGGGCATTGGTTTGAACTTCTCTGCCACTCTCACCACCACCCCCCCCACTCTCCCTCATCACTATCTCAGACTTCTCAATCAGTTAATCTTACCAAAACTTGTGGATGCATTATAAAGGAAAAGGGATGGGGACCTCAGGTTCAAGTCCTGTCTCCTTGACTCATATTAGCACACCTAGCTTTAATGTTTATCAGAAATAATAGGACACAGGGCTGGATGAAACCTTCATTCACAACCATCTGTATAAGCCACAGGTCCATAGACCTGACCAACTCTGTTTGACACTAATGTTACTCTACATGAGTCGAGTTCAGTGAGTGCCATGATGGGAATTGACAGGGTAAATCAGAATTAAATTAAAAACAAAAGTTTAGAGGCTGATACTACACTGCAGAGCAAATGGGACTTGAAGGCCAAATTTCCCCTAACTGCCTAAGAGTCATTCCCCCTATTAGAGCGGCTGCCTACCATCCCCCTGCCAGCCAGTGACACAGGAGAGAGAGAGGACTTGGGATAGCCCTCTTTAAATACAATACCTATATACTTAATATATAGCAATTAACTTGTGGTCAGGAGTCTGCAGGCAGCAGGCTGCCCCAAGCAGATAGCAGAGGAGGAGGGCCCAGAGCTGGGACCAGCACAAAAGACAGGTCCAGCGACAATGCCTGCTGTCAGCAGCTGAATTATTTTTATACAGGAATTTTTATCTCTATTGTACAAACAAGTACGTGTCTGTGCTGACTTGTTAAGCAATCCACTTGTATGTAGAATAAGGTTTTTTTTTTCCTGCTTGCTACCAGTCACACAGCTCTAAGATCAGAAGAAATACATAGTCTTTGAAGCTGCTCAAATGTTTTAGTTAAAAGGACAGCAGTTGTTTTCAAAGATCCAAGAGTATCTTTATCAGAATTAAATTTTTCCTTATTGATTTTCCCCCTTAACATAACAAAAACATAACATGAGAAGGTTACGATTTATTATTTAAAAAAATTTCAGCCTTGAAATGATTTTTTCAGTAGTCAGTGCTCACTTTTAAATGTAAAAGAAAAATCTTTTTTTAATCTTAAGGTGGGGTGAGGTAGGAGAAGCTCCCGAGACTTTCATTTTCGCATTGGTTAATGCATTGTTTTAAATGTAAACGCAAAGGGGTTTTGGCTGGAGTGGGCTGGGCGGTGGGGTAAGACAGTTCCTCGTGGACATCGCCTTGGATGTACGCATGCCATGAAATCATGACATTCGTGGAGTCGGGATGGAGGAGGCTCTATCTTTTGTCCAATGAGATGGATGTTCTGCCTTTGAAACATAAAAGACTAGATTCAGCAAATCAAGCATTGTGTCCAACTAGTTAAGAATCTTCCCTAAAAATTAACAGGTGTGATTGCTTTCTCCAACATTCTTGAATGTATTATTACTTAGCAAGAAAACAAACAACAAATGAATATAAATTTGGTGGCCTGTGCTTAGTAGGAGGCTTCCCTGTGTGTTTTAGAAAGTTCGAAAACAAAAATGAAGGAAGGGTTGGGGCAGGGGGCGCAGCAACACCTGTGTTTGTTCTCAAAGCACCTCCGCAGACAGTCCGTTATTGATTTTACTGGGAGTTTTTAATAGGTGAATTTGTCTCTATCTAAAGTCAAGATCAAATTGTAGGTGTAATTGTTCTTCACCAATGTTAACGACAGTGAGGATATAAACAAAAACTCACTGTGAGTGGCCAAAGGTCCCCAGGTACCCTCCTTCGTCAACGTACCTGCTCCAGGGGCCCACTGGGAACTGCCTGGCAGAGCCTGATCTGGTTCTGCTGAGCTGTCTAGAGAAGGCACATGCAAGCGCCTTTCTCACCTCTTGCAGAGGTGAGTCTCTACCTGAGCATCTCACCTCTAAGTGAGTATAATTTKTATTTAGCACCCTTGAGACCTTAGTATTTACCTAGGTAGATCAAAAGGAGGGAAAGAGAGGAGGGAACTAGGGGAGCTGTGAAAGGCCCAGCCCACCTCATGTCAACTGCACACAGCACACCGCCTGAGGAGCGACCTGCCAAGTAAACTTTCCAGCAGGGTTGCATCAGACCTGCTCAGTCCCTGGGGCAAGCGCGAGAGGAGAAACCTCCGTTCCCTGTCGACAGACTTCTAATTCTCCAGGTCTGGCAGCTTAGTTTTCCAAAGTGTTTTGTTTCAGGAAAACCTGTGTATTTTTCTTTGTATGTTTTGTGGATTTACCACAACTAGTTCTGACAGCTGTTGATTCTGTTAAATGAACACATTATAAAAATTCTCTATAAAACCTCAAGCAATAACAGACTCAAAAATATAATGGAAAAATATTTTAATGGAGATCCAATGGAGAGTAGGTTTTTTTTTAAAAGAAGTATAAATAAAGATATAGGAGTCCTTAAATCAGCAGTGTGTGTGTGCATGTGTGCCACACACGTGCATGTGTGGATATGTGCGTGTGTGTTTAATGGGAGAAGAAGGGTGTTGCAAATCACCACAAATATTTACACTGTAATCCCTTTGTTCGAATCACATACTTTTTAACAGAAAAAGCTGGAACTGTGGCTATTTTAAATTTTAAATATTCAAACGCCTGTAATTAACCATATGAAACAAATTATGTCAAGTTTCCCCATACCAGCACATGGAGGTGGGGGCAGAGGAAGGAAGAGAGAGAAGAAAAAGAAAGAGGAAAGAAAGGAAAAGCTAACGTGGTGGACTGGGGAGGTGGCGGAGTTGGGGGGACAGCTCTGCAAGAAGGAATGGATGATGTTTTCATTTTGCTATAGATCAAAGCAGAACAAGCTGGGAACTGCAGCATCGCACGAGAGCGCATTCTTCCATCGCTGTCTCTCACACTGGGCTCTCTAAGTTTATACAATTCCCTAGCCTCGCTGCATATTAAGCTCGCTGTGTACGGCTTTATTATGGTGCAGCGGTGGAGGAAGCATTAATATTCTGACTCCACATCTGACAGGGCATTTACATGCGCCCATCTGAGCGGCACCTGAGAGCCCCTCCAAGGGGCAGTAACGGTGTGCCTATTGTAAAGGCAAATGAAGCTCACCTATTCCCTGCTGGGATCAGAAGTGACCTCGCCACCCCCCATGCCTCAAATCCTTCCCTTGCCAACCTAACTCAATGCCATCACAGAATGACGAATGAGCTCAGAAATAGACCTCAAGTTACTAACCCTGCTAAGAACAGCAAAATCCTTTGCTGAAATGTTTTAAAAATGGAGAGGGGGTGCAGCTGGCCAGTAAGATGCAGGGAGACAGAATCCTGGAACTCCAATGTGGAATATGTTACATTCTAAAACTGATTAGAAATACAGTTTGATGTTTACAGCTTCAAATTGAGTTTGGCATCAAGCATACTGGCCTTAATAATGCTGACATTTTAGTAGTAGTATTATTATTTTAAATTTGCCTTTGGTCTCAGAGAACACATGTGGAGAGCTAAAGAATTCTTATTCATCAGGTTACATTTCCTGGAAATTAAGTTTGTGACAGAAAATGAGTCCAGTAGCAATAATATGGTTCGTGCTCAAATTAATTAGGTCATTGTTGTAAAAACTACATGGCAAATTACAAAGGTAAATTTACAGATATTGGCCGGGACTCCATACTCTTGGCAGTGAAAGGGAATGTAGCTTTAGGGGGCTGATTTACCTGGGCCACTAAAGGAACAGAGGAGGGCTACAGTGGTCAATTTTCTATTTGTGTCACAAATAAAAAATACCGGTCATTCTCCATTAAATTATATAGTCTGCACATATTTTATGAACTTTATTAACRTCCTCCAAATTGACACATAAAATAAAAACCTGTTTGAAATATTAAAAATGGGCCCTAYACTAAAAAAAAAAAAATTATATTTTTTCTTTGAAATAGCTACAGTGCTGACATAGCCATGACCCAAATGAAATCTGAACCAGCAGAAAGGTACCAAAGATCCTTGGTGATTAAATCTCACGCTAAATTGTGGCAAGGTGCCAAACTGGGTCCAGCTTGATGCTAAGTGCTTTTTACTGAAAGAGGCTAGTACTTCTGTATGTAATATGGACTGGGTCTTGAAGTAAATTTTGTCAAATAATTTCCTTGTGTGGGAAAGAATGCAGCCGAGGAAGATTAGATAACTGCCCAGTGACGTCTTCCATGTGCTCTCTCGTTCTCCCTCCAATCTTACATCTCCCCCCACAGGAAAGCCAAACTTTCTTACTCAGTGACAGCTATGCGAAGCCATTTCCCTGTGTCCTTTATTCAACACCGCCAGGAAGACAGCCTGAACATCTAGAATCTGCATTCCATGTTTGTTATGTGTCACGATTTAGCTCCCCCATGTTGCCCAAAGACGGAAGCTACACGGTGAAACTAATGATTTTCCAGGACTCTAAAATGTGCCATTAATGTCCCCAACTCTCCTCTCTCTGAGCTGAAGGTGCCTGTCCTGACCCAGCCTGACAGTTGTACAATTTTCTAGCCCATGGATAGCCCCACAGTTGAATGCCACACTCCGTGGGAGGAAGGTGTGCAAAGCAGTGCTTCGGCTCCCTGGGAAAAAGTACACAACCTACCCCACAACAAGGGCGGGCTGATTGGAGAAATTATAGCACTTGGGGGGGGTTGTTTGTTTGTTTTAGTTTTCACAGAATAAACAGAGATCAGGAGGGAGGCTTTGTCCCCCTCTGCTCCTATTCTTGAAGTGAATACATATTTGTGTTTCCAATAAAAGGCCATTTTTACATTAACTGTCTGTAACAGCAGGAGACAGAAGAGTGAGCACAATCTCCACATCACACACAGGATGCTCTCCATATCACGTGGACCTATTCTCAAAACTATTATTTCTGAAAGATGCCCAGGAAGATGTGCAATGCATCTTTTCTGTGCCACCCAGAGGGTGACATCTGAGGAAGTCTGAGATCCTCGGGATCTCCTATATGTTAGATTTTGTTTTTCTTTTTTGTCTTTCCAAAGTAAATTTAGCAGCCATGCGAGCCCCTGTGTTTAATTAAGCTTTCCAAAGTCCTCTAACAATGCCAACAATTGTAGGACACTTCTGCAGCTCAACCATGCAGTCACTGTGACAGTTCTATTTACAGTGTGACTTAGAGTTTCTCTGACATTGTACTTTGACAAAACCTCCGAGCTGCCMGTCCACAGTCTTTCTCTGTCCTATTTACAAACACAGCTTGTATGCAGGGCTCAGTCCCAGGAACATCCGTCTGTGGGTAGTGCCTCACGAGAAGCATGGCCTTCCTATGAAATGCTAAGTATTTGTTACAAAACAACAGTCTCCGCTCTCTGGGCTCTGGAGGGAAACAGTTGCCAGCACTTTGCTTTGCTTTCTGAATGGTGGGGTTTGCTGGGGTTTGCTGCCACACTGAAAATTAACTTCATAGATCAGTATTTCCTTTTATTCAGAATCATACAGATAAACGAAAAATAAGTAACCATAATAAGACACTGCCATTTATAGTCTCATTTACAATTAATATACAAATGCATCCTCCAGTTCTGTCTGGGTGGGAATGGGTACAGAGAAGGAGAGGGAAGTCGGCTTTGGAGACTGAAAAGCACGAGTGTGGCGCTTGCTTCACCTGTAGGTAACACGCTAATTTCATTGCTTTTAAGAATTCCCTCTCCACAGAGACCCTGTCTCACATATCCAGATATCAGCTGCTCCGTGTAGGCAGATGATTTCAAACACCCCATGGAAATGCCTGTATTCCGGATGTTCGGGGGAAAAACAATTTTCCATCAGCAGCAGCAGGCTTCCCTGCACTTCAGGCAGACTTCTGTTTTCCCATTCTGTTTAAAAGCTAACTCTATGATAGGCTAATCCTAATGTAAAGATTCCTGTGTGCTGTGAGCCAAGACTTCAAGACTGACACTGTGAGATGCTGTTTGGGGTCTTTTCTGTGAAAGAAAACAGTTTTAGACCCACTCATCTTCAATGGGTATTTCACTCATCACAAAATAAAAGACTCAAAAAAAAAAATACAGAAAGCTCCATCAGTCAAAGGCTGCTCCTATCTGATGTTGGTTATTTGACATGCATATTGATGGGCTGGACCACACAATATAAGCTGTTAACAGACATTTAAATCAATACTGTTAAAATGGTCTCTGTGTCTCATAAACATATATATATATGTATGTATGTGTATATATATATGGCTCTGAATATCTAAACAAAATGGAGAAGCCAATTTTGTTCAATGCTTCTGGATATAGGTAACACACATATGTATGGCATATGAGAACACACATGTCCATCTAGTTATCATGTAAAAAGCATCCTACCAAAAAAAGAGTGGTCAGCTTTGGGAGGCCTGAGCACCACCAACATGCATGCTACTTTAGTGCTTCTCTTACCCTCCTGTTTCAAAGGCCCCAAATTCTAGGCTTTCCTTAGGAAGATTTCGTTCCTGCTTCCTGCCTGTAAAATGGCACAGAGCACACAGTAAACTCAAATCTAACTTCCATCATTTCATAAAGCCTTGCCTGCCCAACATGCTTAAATGACTGTCTTTCATGTAGTTGCCAAGCATATTCTTGTAATCATCCATCAAAATATATCTTCCCCAATACAGACCACTCCTTCTCTCCTTATGACACACAGTTCAGATGTCTACTGCATAGTTACTGTTGGGAATCGTGGGAGCCCCAGCATAGAGAAACCAGTTGAGAGTACACTCTCATCTTTCCAGAACTTTGCTTCAGGAGCAGCTGAGGTCCAGAGCATCATAATTTATGTGCAATAGTAGAATGTTAATTTCACTATAGGAATGCCTTAATCTATTACTGTGAATTATGAGAAGTCATGGTTCTAGCTCCTGACATCTCACTTTGAGATGTGGCCATGCTGGTTATGTTCAGCCAATACCAGGGTCAGAGCAGGGTTAGATGCCATGGAGGAGCTGAGGTGTTGCAATGACTTGTGCATGAGAGGTTCGCCTCACCTGGATTGCACGTGTATACTGTGAGTATGTGAGACATCTTAGGTAGCTTTCCATTTCAGAGAAACAATGCACCATTAGCCCTGCAAAACAGATTTCAAATGTGCTCCCTTTCTCTTTTCTCCCTTGTTTTGGGGGAAAGGGGATCTTTAGACTCTGCTGCCATACCATAATAGTTTTGAAATATCATGGAATTCTTATGACAACCAGTTAAGGGCTGTTTCTTTCCCTGCACATCCATGTAGAGTCCCAGCTACACAAGTAAAAAGCCCTGACCATCTGAAGGCTTCCCTCAGCCTGCGAAATACAGACGCTCTGACTTTCAAACTGGCTAACCTGAAACCGAAAAGCTATTTAGGCCTTCAAGAGTAAGTGTGGTCTTAATTCCTGCCTGACAGACACTGTGTTTTGTCTTCTAAACGAGCAGCTCGATATGTAAATATGTTACATCACACAAGCCTTACTCCATATTTGGTGATTGAGCAAGGCTTTGGATCTCCAAAGATGACAAATCCCCTTCCGCCTGCTCTTGCTTCATTAATCATGCCTTACACCTCTGTGCCTCCTCCTTCCAGGCACAGGCAGCACATGGAAATGGTCATTGCCATATCCTACAGGGAGGTGGGGAAGATAACAATCTTAACCTACATGTCTCAGAAGCTAAATGTGGTGGCTTCTAGAAAAGTACTCGACTCGTGCAGAGCTCCTGCCAGGCAGATTTCTCACTTTACTAAAGGAAAATAGCTGAGTATTGTTGCAGAAAACACAAAAGAAAAAAGAAAATGCTACACTCATCTTAACGATCAAATTCCAGATCTGGGGGAGGGGCGATGTGACATTTAATACCCCCCCCCCCGTGTCACTGACCTATTATAGTTCAACTCCATGGTCCAACTGTATCAGAGACAAGCTCCTTAAGTCCTATGACTATCTACCTTTCCAGAAATGAGCACACCTGCTTTCAGAGGGTGGGGCAAGGCAGAGAAGGAACTGTCTCCCAGATGTGGAAATCCTGTCACCACAGAAGCTGCCTTTGCTTTGTCTATCGTGCTAAAGCAAACAGTGTTGTAAGAGCTACTACCTAGTGATGCTGTTTATCACCAGGACAGGGAATTAAAGTCCCTCTGTTAGCTTCTAATTCCTTTTCCCTGGAGCTGCTGAGAAACCCACACACCTAGCTACCTCCTTGGTAAAATTAACAGAGAGAGAGAGAGAGAGAGAGAGAGAGAGAGAGAGAGAGAGAGAGAGAGAGAGAGAGAGAGAGCTATTAAATATGTGCATGCATTTTTTTCCAAGAAAATTTTTGCATTAGGCTAGGGAAGAAACTGGAGAGTCTGGGCTGGACATTTGTAAGGGTGACATGTGGCTGTGTAAACCACAAACAAAATCAAGATACATCTGTCAAAACCACATCAGAGACAAGAGAGAGCACAGAGGAGCATTTATCACTGAGCTGAGGAGGCAGGCTGCAGGGAGCAGCCGTTCCTGTCAAACCAACCTTTTGAAATTTCCAGCATGCCCTTAAACTTTCCGAGTAAGCATGTCCGTGCGCTTCAGCAAGCGCCCTCTCTACTCCGGCCTGGCCAGTCGAAAATGGCATCTTAAAGTCAAGGTCATTGTGTCATCCCCACCACAGGGCCTTGTTTAATTACAGCCCCGTGCAGGCTGACAGCCAGTATGGATCCAAGGCTAGCCCTGGCGCTCAGTTAACCCTTTCCAGCCCTTCAGACGAGCCATTGGCTCAGCTACAGATGCCTATGTGGTTACCTTGCCTCTGATACATGCCAAGGCCAGAAGTGGACACTGGAAACTGAGCTCGCTTCAACACTTTAAAATGGGAAGGCAAGCAGGGCAGAGGCAGGTAAGGGCGTCAGGAGCGCTCCCTTCCCACCTGCAGCTGGCTCAGTAAGGTGGGAAACCATTTATTTCTCAGAGTTCTGGACAGAAGCAGCAGGAGTGACTATTTAAAGGCTGCCATAGACAGTCACACAGAGAAATACAGAGAGACTTTCCCTCCTTCCTGCTCGACTACAATGCCTCTGCAAACGAAAAGAAAACATGCAAACAGCTTTTCTCCTGTGCTTCTCCGTTTACCTGCTATGTGTTCCTGTTTGGGGCAAATTCCTCTAGATGACGTTGATAAACAATCGTCATCCTCTGGCGTGACCTGGATGCCAACCTCCACAGGATTGGATGCCTTTTTCATCTCGCCGGGAGAAGGGGAAGGTGGCTTATCCACACCTTTTTCTAAGCAGAGGCTGCCATTGCATTGTTTCCGTTTGTGCTCGATAAAAATAAGAATGTCCCCCAATGGGAAATTCATCTGGCACTGCCCACAGGTGAGAAGGTCATGGTCCCCTTCTGGAGCTCCCAATGGGCCGTGGTCAGGTTCATCATCTGTAAGAATGGCTTCAAGAGGTTCGGCTGTGGTTGAAGAAACAAAAGCACAATAATTAGGGAACCAGTGGGGAGAAAAAAGGGGAACATTCATTCTCAATCCCACCCCTGCCTCACCAGACTAGAGCAAGTGTTTGTAGCAGTCTCTACATAATACCCAGAAAATGTGTACATAGACAACACGTGATCTGGAGGGTATCAATAATTAAATCTATCAGTGAGGCTGGCCGCCATGTACTAAAGGAAAGCCCTCCGACTTGGATAACTCCAGAGAACGCACACACTATAAATTCTTTCTTTAGAAAGAATATGATTTAATAGTTAACACAAAAAAATACAAAGACTGCTTAAATAATAAGTACATGAGAAACACGAACTGAAGCCAATTTTGCCCCCCCCACCCCCGTAGGTTATCTATTGTGCCAAGATCGGAAAAGGAGGCAGCCAAGGAGCAAGGCAGCCTTTGTGTGAGACTCTCTGTCCTGACTGTACACACATGGCCTCCTCGCAGAAGGCTGCTGCAGCCACATAGGACTGCCACATTTGCACTGCAGTCTAAGGCAGGGCTGCGTTCACCTAGCTACCACCACACAGAGGTGAGCCTCACACTGCTAACGTGTCTCTGCCCTCCCCAGCAACRCCACGAGACCCAAGGAACATCATGTTCACTGGCACATCTTCCCAAACATGTCCCCTAAATGGGACACTTCTGAGTACTTAAGAAATTAAGCCAATTAGTCATTATTTTTTCATCTTGAGGAAAAAGAATGTCTAAAATATTCTAAATGTGTTTGTGCTTGGTGGCATCAAAATTTTTAATGGTGACATTAAAAACCAGAGTGGACACCCAAGCTCCGCACCTCAGAAGGCTGAGCATCCTTCTTGAGTTGAGAGGCTTTACCTAATGTAGTCAACGTTGACTAATTTTCTGAATGAGCTCCAAAACGCTTCATTATGGGACTATTTCTGCACACATCATCACCAGCAAATGTTATAACATGATAGGCATGTCTCTCTTTCCTGTTTGCCTGGATTCCCTTTAACTTTGCACTCCAGCATCTATCTGAGTAGCTTTTATCATTTTTTTTTTAACCTTGCAAGTTGAAAAGGGAGAGCTGGAAAATCTTGTTTATACTGTCTTACCAAAAAAAAAAAAAAAAGAAAGAAAGAAAAAAAGAAAGAAAGAAAGAAAAAGAAAAAGAAAAGAAAAGAAAAGAAAAACTAAAACAAAAAAATCACAAAATATGCAACATGTCCAGGATGCTGCCAGCTAGTGAGCATGAGGCAGGGAATGCACAAGTCTTAAACAGTTAATCAGTCTGACCTTCTTTAGCAAGCTGCCAATTTCACATTTAATGAACTTAAAGCCACAGAGAATCAAAAAATAGATTTTAATTTGAGTGTAGAATATTGGAACAGATTTTGATAAAGTGCAAAAATCCAGTGAACTCAGGTTAAATTTGTTTCAACCCTACCCGGGCTGGGTATTGGGGGAAGATCTGGAGTAACTCCCAGATGTGCTGGGTGAAATAATATTGAGAGAGCCCTGCCTAAGCTGCACCTGGGCCCAAGTAGGACATGGCGTCGTTTCTAGCCTTTGGTACGCCTCCGAATTTAACATAGGTCACTGTAAGAATGTGAAGGTTAGGCTATCTACCTACTCCGGAGGCAGCAAAGTCCGCACTTCTGTCCCTCTGCCCAGCATCCTGATCAAAAGGGAGTGCAGGAGCGTGCTCTTCAGACAGAGGAGGCAAGCGGAGGGACACGCTTCTGCTTTGTGTCTGTCGTTTTCCTCTGCATTTGCTTTCATTTTGAGCAAGTGAGGAGTGGGGAGTCAGGATATCTGCTATTTGAATTACGGATTTTAGATGGACATTGGCAAATGTGGCCTTTTCTGCTGGTGGTGCTTAGCCACAAGTTCTGAGGTTGACAAACTGAAAGGATCAGTGGTTAAAAAAAAAAAAAAAGAACTGTTCTATTAAAGGTAAAACATTTTTGCAAATCCTGTCATCAGGATTCATGTTGGGTTTTATTGTATTTATTGTTGTTTCCAGGGCCTGATAGATTTCAGAATGTAGAAACAGTATTTAGGAGCAAAAAGGATATTCTCTTAGATATCAAATAGTTAAAGGTAATTCGGTACAAAACAGACTTGGTTAAAGTCTTCTAAACGCAGTGACTGAACTGATTTATAATCAAAACCAGGAAATGAAGTGGCAATTCACAGGTTGCTGATCACACCTCCACATTTCACCTAATTAATTTTATAGGAGGCAAAGTTCTTGAAAATAACAAGATGATCAAATGTACAGATATAAAACCTGTAACCTCAACATTTTCTATGCTCTTAACGTAAATTATTGCTAATTACCAAGAATTCTATCCTAATGTATGAAATGCATTTAACATCCATCTCCCTGAAAAACATTTGCCTGGTAATGTGCAGAGAAATATCAAAACATGTTTTTATTGTTGCTGCTGCATTATTTTTTTAAAAAAAAAAATCACACCAAATGGGGCACAAAGAAAATATGAAAATACAATTCTCTTACAGCAAGCAGCCTAGTGATTTGCATTGACATCTCTCAATGGCGATCAGCATTTCCTTTCTGGCCATCAGATAATTTCTCTGTATTTTAATGCAAATTCCTCATCCCCTAAAAACATTCCTAACCTCAGTCATTTTCCCCCCTCCCTTCAATTCAACTCCATCCTAATTCTCCCCTACAATACCACCCTTTCTAAGCTTGGGCCTAACTCGGTACAAAGCGGGAAGTCCTCGATTGAAGTGGAAGGGAGTGGACAAATCACCACAATAATTAGCCGCGAATTCTCTCTACAGGGAGAGGAAGACAAAATAAAATGCTCTGCTTTCAGCAAGAGACTGGACGGCCTCGGTGTCCCAGCGACAGCAGACCGACATATTTATATATTCATGTTTATTTCTCTCTCTTCTCCCACTCCAACCCCCTCCCCGTCCTCCCCCTTCCTCGTTACAAACATAAAAAGAAGCAAAATCCTTATAAGAAATGTTGAGAAGAGGCAAGGAAACCAGGCTGCTGGGGGAGGGGAGAAGGGGGCTGTGTCTCTCCCAAGTTTGCTTTCCAAGTGGATTTTTCTACACGCGTTAGAGCAAACGGAGACTGAAAATCGGAGAGGCAAAGCAAAGAAACAAAAGCAAAGCCAAGGGCTGCAGGCCCGGGGCCSGGGCCCTGCGCGAGGARGCCGCGCTGAAAGTGAAGTTGGGCGCCCGGGCTCCGAGGCACAAAGCAAGCAGCCTCCCTCCGGGCTGCAKGCTCCGGCCGCGCGCGCTGCGAACACGTGCAGCAGCGGCCTCCGGGCCGCACTCCTAGCTTGGAGCCGGCGGGTGGCCCGGGGACTGGGCTGCTGCCTCCACGCCCCTGCAGCCGGGCAGCTGCCGGCTCCTTGAAGCGGCCGGTTGTTGGGAAAAGGAAGTAAGGTTTGGAAAACTGAGCTGGACAACCCGAGCAAGACTTGGCTTSCGAGCGCGGGTCCTGAAATTCATCCTGTGTGCACAGGCTAACACTTTTACTTTGGAAGATCTGTGCAAATGTGTTTCGCCCGCAATTCCGGGCACCGTGTGCGCGCCAGGCGGCGACCGCGGTTATTCATTATTAATGACGCTGCTAGCCCGCATCATTATGATGATAACTATTACTATTGTTGTGATTTCGGGCTTCCAGGCGAGAGCTGCAGGAGGCGGGGAGGGGGAGCGCTGGGTTGCCAAGCCGTCCGGTATGCCTGCTGGCCGCAGAGACCTGTGCTCTGAGCGGGGATGGGGGTGGAAAAAGTGAACCTAGAAGCCAAGGGCAAACTTGCTCGGCCATGCCCCTAAGCCCGAAAGAGCACTCTCCATCCCTCGCCACCAAAAATGCCTTCCCTGAAAGGACCCTGGAGTGCACCCGGCTCCCCGCCGGGAGCCCCCGGGTCCTCACGCACGTGGGGGTGTCGGCTGCGCGCCCCAGCGCTTCTCCACGGCCCTAGCCAAAAGCATTTTTTTTTAAAGTCAAAATGAAGAACAAAGACCTAAGGGGTAATGGGGGGTGGAGAAAGGGAATTCAGCCTAACCGTTCGTGGCCCCCCACCCCCACTCTTCCAACGCTCGTCCCTCCCCCGCCGAGAATCGCCGGGCAGGGGGTGGGGGAGGCTCTGGTACAGGTTCAAGTTCGTGGAGCTTTTCTTGATCTTGTTCTGCCTCCTAGCGACCAAATGGCTCATTCAGTCCACGTAGCTGAGGACGGGGCTGGGGGGTGGGAGGTGGGGGCGCCCTACGGACTGGGCAGGCTCCTGCCCTCTAAGCACCCAGAAAATGAAAGAAGTGATCCCTGCACCTACCCCTCCATCTGGCCTCCTAGTCCAGTGTCCTCCCCGGGACAGCAGCGAGACTAACCCTCCCAGCCCGGAGAGTCCCAGAAGAGACCCAAGTGTGAGGAGAGTGCTGAGCAGCTCGGCCTGGCCGCCCAGACCGTCCCTCGCGCCCCCCTTTGCATCCTTCCGAAAGTCCCAACGTCCCGGCTTTCCCGAGTCCTGCGAACACTGCCCTTCCTTCCCGCCGGTACCTGGCCGGGCTGTAACTTCACACCGTCGCGCGCCCGCCGCGTCTGCTCTGTATCCGGCGCGGCCGGTGGGAGTGGGGGCGGGGGAGAGCGGCGAGGGAGAGATGCGCGGGGGTGGGGAGAGGGAGGGCCCCGCAACGTGCCAGGGCGGGGGAGCTTCCGAAGTGTGTGACAAGTTCCAGGGCCCAGACGGGGGGAGGGAAATTCAATTCCCAGTGAGCACCCCTCCCTCGACAAAGGCAGAAGAGACATAGGGGGTCCTTCAAGCTATCGTCGAAAATTAAGAGTCATAAGTGAGAAAGGAGGATTTGAGGGGGGACGGAGGGGGGGACTCCGTGCCTTTCCTTACTGGACTCAAACTTTCCTAAGTGCCCACCACCCGCCTCTCCCGGCACACTTCAGGTGGAGAGAATCGTCACCGCCACTAACACTTCACATGAACTCACAGAAACCCCTGGCCAAGACAGGCCCAGAGTAGAGGGCGAGAACCCAAAGGTGGGGCTCTCTGAGTCTGGGGACCCTGTACCCCAAAAATGCATACTCAACACACTTCTCCTGCCCCGCCCCCTCCTCAACCTAGCCAAGAAACTGCTTTGGTCCAAGAGGCTACTGGCCAGATTGGGGGGTGGGGGGGAGGGCAAGCACGTGGTAACCTCTCAGGCGCCCCGAGTAAGGACCAGAGGAATCTAAACGAGTACCCCGGCGGAGTGGAGGGGACTAGCAGAGACGAGCAGCCTCCACCGCTGCTTCACAAAATAAAACTGTTTTGCCAAATCGAGTTTCATTGCGTGGCTTTCGCTGTCTGAGAGGTCGGAGGGAGGGTTCGGTATTGTGCTAGGGGCGGACCAGAGCGCAGGCCGGCCTGGCGGAGTCGCAGCGAGGCCTGCCGCGGTGCCTGGCGGGTGGGCGGCGAGCGCCGGGTGGGCGATCCCGACTGCAGACTGGGGCCCGGCGAGGTCGGGCGAGGCCCAGCCGCTGCGGCCGCCTGCTCCGGGGCTGCCGCGGCGCGCTCGGTCCTCTGTCTGTTTGTTGGCAGGAGGCTCCCGCACACGCGGTGCTTGTAAACATTCAGACACGAGATTTTTCCCAATCAAAATCCACTTCCACTTTTTTTGAAAATCTTCCAAAAAATAGTAAGAGGAGGGAGTTCCTCGCTCTCTCTCCATGCYGCCGGCGCTCTAAGTTTGCAACTTGATGGGGTTTTGGGGAAGGGGTGTCAGGGATTTTTTTTCTATTCTTTTTTCCTCTCTTTTCTCTATTAAAGACTGTGGAATTTCTGCAGGGGGTGGGGGTGCGAACGAATCCGAGGAAAGAGGTGAAAAATACGACTGGCAGAACGTTTGGCTTCTTTGGGGAGCAAGAAATTGTACATTCTCTTGCGTTACTTAAATTGATTTTTTATTATTTATTTTGCGCATCTTCGCCTGGTCGTCTTCGGGGCTCGCCCGGGAGGGGTAGGCAGCAGCAGCCCGCCGGCGGAGACTCCCGCGCCCTCCCTCCCTCCCTCCCTCTCCCGCGTGCCCCTGGCYGCCTCCTCTCTCGGCTCCTGCTCCTGCCCTTCSGCAGCAGTGGCGGCGCAGGAGGGCAAACGCGAGGAGCCCGCACAAAAGGCGGCGGGACAAACACCCACCTCCGGCCGGAACAAAAGACGGCAGCGCCGGGCGCGACTCGGGTCCTGCCCGGTCACCCGGCCTTCCCAG
>BDUI01000691.1:59057-72616 GCA_002335545.1 Apodemus speciosus | reverse complement strand
GTGCGGGGCGGGGGAGGTGCGGGGCGGGGGGCTCCGCAGACGCCAGACGCGGCCCCTGGGGGAGGGGCGGGCAGAGGGGAGGGGGCTCCGGGGCGGCTGGCTCACCAGTGGCCGCAGCGAGCGCCGCGGCGGTGGCGTGGCCCGGAGAGAAGAAAGGGGCGGCGGGGTGGGAGGGAGGAGTGAGGGGGAGCAAGACTTGCGCCCCGCTCCACTCCCCCCCCCGACACACACACACTCACACACTCACCGACCCTAAAATGAAAAATTATTGAAGTGGGGGGGTGGGGGCAGAGTGCTCCAGGACGCTGCAGCCCAGAGTCAGAGAGGCGCGGGCGGAGGGAAACCAGGTAGAGTCGGTCCCGGACACCCTCCTCCGCGCGCACACCCACTTCCCCTCCCCGCCAGGGGACGCCGAGGGCCGGAGAGCTAGCCCCGAGCTTGTGGCAGCGCTCGGGAAACTTTGCCCAGTGAAAGCTAGGAAAGAAAAAATCACCCGAAGTTGAGAGCTGAGCCTCCAAGTTAAGAGCTCCGCTGCGGGCTAAGGGAGGCGTGCGGGAGCGCGCTGGCGACAGCAATCCGGCCCAAGTTTGGAGGGTCGCGTGTCCGGAAGGCCAGTGCCAGCCCGGGAAAGCCGACGCCGCCTGGAGAGAGGCGGCTGGGGCGAGGCTGGCGGCGCAGGCCTGGGCTCAAGGGCCGGGAGCGCGCCCCCAGGGCCAAGTCAGGGACCGGAGATCTGGGCGACCCTACACACAGTCGGGGACTGAGTGCCACAGAAGCCTAGAATCCCCAGCTCCCAAGGCTTGCAGAAACGGAAAGGTCGAGAAGGCTAGACCGAGAAGCCAGATTCCGGGTGTGTTTGAGTCCCCAGAGGGGAGCACTCGGGGCCGGGTCTCGAGGCGCCCAAGCGTCCACCTCTGAGCAGTCGGCGGCCCGAGGACAAAGCACGGGTAGCCCCGAGAGCCCGGGTCTCTGGGAACCTGCTCGCCGCGCTGCGGGAGGTCCCGGAGCCTGATTCCGGGGAGGGACACACCCCCTCCCACTCCCGGGCAACTGCGAAAGCACTGAGCGGAGGACAGTAAATGTTTCTTACGGACGGAACACAATTGTTCTATGCTGTTACTCGGGTAAAGAGAAAATGGGGAAAGGAAAGCAAACTGGCTGGCAGGAGCTGCGGGGAGCCCACGGTGGTGAGGCCCTCGGGTCACGGCCGCGCTGCCCAGGCGCCAGCAACCACCGCGCACACCCGAGACCCCGGAGCCCACTCGGTCCCTTCTGCAGACCTTCCCTGGAAATTAGGGAAAGACCTGTTGGAAATAAACCCCTGTCTCTTTAATGCACACGCGCGCGCGCGCTGCCGCTGTCAAAAAGCGGGCTTCGCTCTGGCGTGGGATACTTTCAGTTTTACGTAAAATATACAGCAACAGCACCCCCTGCGATTGGAAAGTTTATTCAGAAACGTGCTGCAAAGTCCCCCGGCATCTCCCGCCTCCCAACCTCCCAGCCTGCCTGCACCACCCTGCAGCCGCCGCCGCCGCCGCCGCCGCCGCCGCCGCAGCAGCAGCAGCAGCAGCAGCAGCAGCAGCAGCAGCAGCAGCAGCAGCAGCAACAGCAAGCGCCGCCGCCACAGCAGCAGCCGCAGCAGCAGCAGCAGCAGCCAAGGAGACAGCGCTCCGGGTCCAAATCTAGCAGCGCCCGGGCGGGGGTGGGGGGTGGACAGAGTCCCTGGGAGGCGCAGAGGGCGCAGGGTGGAGACCCGAGCTGCAGGTGGACATCTGTGAGTCCTGAAGAGCCAGGAGCCTTCCTCCCCTCTCCTCCAGAGCCTGCACCCAGCGTCCCCGCACCCCTCCTCTGAGAGGTGTCATTTCCGTAAATTCGCCCACCCGCCGGGGGATTGTATTGTTTTAAGGCAGGGCCCCGGGCTTGCACATGCTCGCCCACCTCCTAGCCTCCTAGGCTTGTGGCTGTTTATTCCTGTGTCTCAGGAAAGTTTCAAACCTATTAGAAAATGGCTTGCCTGACTCGGCGAAGCTTCGGGCCCCTCTGAGGAAGAAACACAGGTTTTGATGCCAAGCGTTAGGAGAGCTGTGGGCTAGACTGTTTTGGAGGGTGCTGTTTCCCTCTAGCTGGTTTTCCTTGAGAGGGGAGGGTCTTGAATTCGGTTTGAGGAGCAGGAAGACTCTATTGCAGTAACTGCACGACACCGTTTCCCCTTTTCACTGAGTTCTTCAGAGCAGGTCAGCATCTCTTCCTCTGTTTTTTTTTTTTTTTTTTTCTTGTTAAACCAACCTTAGAATCAGCAAAGGACTGTCGCCGCGGGAGGTGAGAGGGGAGGGGCCACAGGGGTGGACCTCTGCAGGGTGAGGAGAGTAGAAGAAAGTACAAGCTGGAGGCCTCCGGAAAATAAATAAATAAATAAATAAATAAATAAATACCTCTTCAGGTAACAATAGTGAGCCACACTCCTTCAGGACGAAGCTGGGCAGATTTGAATCTTACTCTCATCCATAAAAGTCTGTACAGAAAGGAGACCGATACATGGACAAATTGTGCTGTAGAAATATATACTGTATATGTGTGATTTATATATAATGGTGTATAAAGCTTTTCAGGGTTGGCTGTAGTGTAAAAAGCAATGACTTTATTACCTCTGAGAGGTTCTGGGGCTCACATCTAACAGTCTTCTGAATTACAATTCATTACACAATTGCGTGCTCTCTAAAACCGGCACCCTATCAGGACCGCTATCTGTGGTTATTTCCAATACATAACTGGCAGCATTTTATTGATTTTCTTTTTAAAAAAAAATCATAGGAAATTAAGCACTTAGTAACAAGTAGGTCTGCCGTGTTACTGCACTTGTTTCAGATTCTAGGGGGTTCCTTTGGAAGCCACGTCTTAAAACATACATTTAAAAAAAAAAAAAAACAGTTACAGCTGCCTGCCCAGGGTGCCAGTGCAAAGGTAAGCGGCACCGTTTCCACGATTGACATATATTTAATTTCTCCATCCTAAATGGGGAAATGGGGAAATGGGGCTTACCCTCTGCTCCGGCCCCTCCCCCCACCAGATTTCACCCAGCCCGGGAAAACAGGGCTGTGCGTCGGCATTTGGTCAGTCCTAGCCGGCCCCCCTCCGGGTTCCTAGTGCTCGCGGGTACCGGTGACGCCCCTCTCTTCTCACTGATGGATATTCACCCGAGCGCCCGAAGGTGGGGGAGGGGAAGTTTCTATGAGTGTTTAAAGAAGTAAAAACGTGGTGTTCTAAGATATTTGAAAAATATTGCATAAGTATTGATTAATGATGCAGGTGGTGTTGTGGAGCGGGGTGAAAGGTCAGTTTTAATGTACGCACTTGGGCACGCAATAAGCATATTTATTTACCTCTCCAGAAATGGCTTTTAAAAAGTAGTAAATTATAACAACGTCAGAATTATTTTCTAGCCGTTCAGTTAACTTCGTTTGGGGTTGTAATAYCCTTGCTTGCTTTCACTCGGTGGGCTTTTTCCCAAACCTCTAGTGACGACAGTGCGTAAACCCCAGGCCAGCAGACGACCCCTCCCCTTCCCCCCCCCCTGCTTTTATCTTGCCGGCGGAGGAGCCTCCTCATACTTCCTGCAGTGTATATTCTGCCTCTGATCTCCGTATTTAATAGCCAAGTCCTGGTTTATGCTTTATAATGTGTTGACAAGTTTTCTAACAGACTTTCTGAAATAATGCACATATATTCACATCGGTTAGAACCCCACCGTATTTTTAGAGTCTAGTAGATCTATACTCTAATGCGGAGAGAGGGTGTAAATCATAGAAGATTTCATAGTCCTTTCAGTAGTTTTCGGTATGAAGTATGAGCCGCGTGGCCTCCAGACGTAACCTTTTAGAAAAAAAGACAGGACTTTTATTTTATGGTGTAAAGTGCTTTTAGCTTCGGGGTTCTGAACGTGAATGTGGTCAACAAACAGCTTCAAGAGGGAGGCTTAACACAGCCCCAGCTGTAGTGTGAGCATCCCGGACACCAGGGACTCTCTGCGAGCTGGGGAGTGAAGGGTTAAAAGGTCTGTCTCGGTGGAAACTACAAAATTAAAATAAAATATTCACTGTTTCACCGAGTGAAACGCTTTCATAGATTAAAATAAATAAATAAATGAATGATTAAAAATGCAATCAGTCCCATCTCGCTTTTTATTTCATTCTTCTTCTTTCTTTTTATCATTTTCTGTTCCCTAATTGGCAGACCAGAAAATAGAGAATGGGCAATCATCTTTAGGTTTGGGCCCCGTACTCAACACAGACTTCACATCTGAGGCTATTAAGGCGTGTTGCTGGCTGGAGTGCAGTTAGACAATGCGTTCGGAAGGGCAGAGGCTGTGTTTGAGGAGAGAAGTGAGCTTCTGTGCCCCCTGCTGCCTGAGTGACCCTGGAGCCAGGACCAAGGAGGCCCAAGAGTAGACAGTTTCTACCCGTTTGTGAAAGGTTCAACTCTTCCCTGGGGGCTGGGGATGGAAGCCACACGTTCCCCCACCCTGAGAGAGCCGTCCACCTGGTCTTTCTGCAGGGGCTGCCTGGGTTTCTGGGGGGTGGCAGGTTGTTTCCTATACCTGGGCGACGCAACTGAAAGAAAAGGAAGGGCTGGGTCTGCCCTTAGACAAGGCTGCTATGTGTTGAGTCCATCATGCTTCAAAAGAGGGGRGCACCAATCTCAAGAGACGAGAAGTTCTGGTTAGAACATTGCTGAATGAAATTGTTAATTTAACATCCTAATGTTTGCATAAAAGACAGATAGGTACCACGCTGACTGTCCAGTGGAGGTGGTGTACTAGCGATTCCTGGTACACGCAGTAAATGCTCAGTACACAGTCTGAGCAAGTGAACGAGGATGAATACTCTTACCACACACACCCATGGAACCAATTCATAACCATCCAAACTGCAGTGATTTACCCAGAAACCAACAAGGCTTTGGTGAGGCTAAGGTGAGAGTCTATTTAAGTCTTGAAGTTATTCCTACCAAGGACAGCTCAAAGGAACATCATCTCAAATACCTCACAGCTTAGCAGTTAACAATAGAAGGCAGTATGCCCACACCCCCTCCAGCCACCTACACTGTAACAATCTTCCAGTTGGCCAGTATCAAGAACCCAGGATCAAATATACATTTCCACCTTAACATTGCTTTTGGAGAGATTCCAATCTATTTTATGGAAAAAATACAATCAAAAATATTTTGGACTTTATCCCCTATCCTCTATCCTCGCCATATGAATTTTGTGCAGATACAAGAAAACTATTTTTTTTTCAGTATGAGGTTTTCACACCCAAACTTTAAAACTACTTTCAACGGTGTGCTTCCTTTTTTCTTCTGCTTTTTCTTTTTTTCTTTTTTGTAAGGAAAAGCAACACATAAGTCTATGGACGTGCACACAGACACAGCGCACACACACACACACACACACACACACACACACACACACACACACATCTGGCCTGACATCTTGTACAGCAAGTTTCAGCCCAGTGTGATTTAAAACAATGTGAGTTAAAAACCTCTTAAAATTTGGGTTTATAATGGAAACGCTGACAGACTCTTAATTATAGCAGCCTCGCCAGACACTGCTCTAATGAAATAGTTGTGCTTTCATTACTACGAGGCACTATAGTTAAGGGTCTGTCAGTGTTTCTATTATAAACCCCAAGTTTAAGAGGTTTATAACTTGGGCTGTTTAAATGGCACTGGGTGGAATTCAAGTTATCAGTCCAGATGTGAAGTTGTTTTATAAAAGGCAAAATAACTCAGCTGTGGAAGATTTTGGATCTCTCTCTCTCTCTCTCTCTCTCTCTCTCTCTCTCTCTCTCTCTCTCTCTCTCTTGCCTCTCTCTTACAGAAATGATTTTTAGTAGTTTCAGATGGTTTTACTGCCAACTTCTAGTTATGACTTCACTGTCTGAAAGGGAATTTTATAGACAGTCCTTTATTTGGATAAGAACTCTTTGCTATTCTTGTAAGTTTTTATTATTTTATTGTCTTAGAGTATGTATATATGTGTGTGCATGTATGTATGTGTGTGTATGTATGTATATGTATATGTATTGTGGTATGTGTGTATGTGTGTATGTGTATATGTATGTGTATATGTGTGTATGTATATATGTGTGTATGTATGTATGTATGTGTATATGTATGTATATATGTGTGTGTGTATGTATGTATGTGTATATGTATATATGTGGTTTGTGTGCCTCTATCTCTATATATGTCCCTATCTATCCACACACAAAAAGAAAAAAAATCAAGACTATATACTAGGAATGGTGCCGTATCATATATGGACACACAGAGGGATTGTGTTACAATTTTTAGAAAAAAAAATATGCATTTACCAAAGCACCAATGGCCTCACCTATTAACTGCACAGTAAAAATTAAAGAGTTCGTATTTCAAAATACATTTATGTTTAATTGACACATAATAATTGCACATGTTTATGGGATACAATGTGGTGTCTCAATACATATATCCTGTRTATTAGGGTATTTGGCATTATCTGTAACCTCTGACATGTTGCTTTGTGTGGGAAAAACTTAAAATTCTCTCTTCAATGAATCACTGTCAGCCATTTTCACCCACCGCAGTTGTGCCATTAGAGGTGACTCCCTCCTCTCCAGCTGCACCCTCATCTGCTGACTCCGTTCTCCACCCTCTTCCTCCCCCTCGCATGTTCCACTGACCACTAGTCTAGTCTCTACTCTGACCAACGTTTTCGTTTCCACATGTAAGTGAGGCCGCGCAGCGTTTGCCTTCCTATGCCTGCCTTATTTTGCTTAACAAAGTGTCCCCTAGTTCTATGTTGCACAAAAGACAGCATTTTATTCTTTTATGGCTAAATTATATTCCACTGTGTCTGCTCATTACACAATCTACATTAAACATACAAGTACAAATGTAAAGAAGTATTATTAGATTTATTTCAGAAACATTGGAGACTTCACGGTATCAACTGATCTGTTCAGAAAGCAATAGCCAGAGGCAGACATAGTGGCACACGCCTATAATCCCAGTTAGACTAAAGCAGAAACACCATAATATAGAAGCCGAGTTGGCAACTTAGCAAGACTTTGTCTCAAAATAGAATTTTTAAATGGCTGGAAATATTCCTCAGTGGTAGACTTGCTTACTGTGTGTGAGGCTTGTGTGTGGGGCTTAATCTTTAATAACACTGGGAAGAGGAAGAGTGCCTTTATGTGAATCAACAGAGAACTCTATGCTTGGATCTATGAAGGATTTACCTCGGATGAACTAGAGAGCCAGAATGAAGTATGTGTTATTAACCCAGTATATCACCACTAGGATATGTAACTGATATTTACCATCAGTAATGGGGTTGTGGCTACTGACAGTCCTATACAAGAAGACAACAAATATGATGGTGGTCGTGATACGAATGATGGTTATGATAGTTGGTGACAAAGATAGACATGATGGCTATGCAGACAGTGGTGGTGGAGATGTGGTAGTGGTGGAAATGGCGGTAGAGGTGGAGGTGGTGAAGATGGTGGTGGAGATGGTGGTGGGGATGCTGGTAATGGCAGAGATGGTGGTGATGTTGGGATGGTCGTGGTAGTGGTGACAGAGATAGATGGTACTGGTGGGTGGTGGCAACTATGGTGTTTCTATGCTTAATGTATCTATCAGTAGGGTGAGAATGGGCTGAAAGCTGGAGTCAAAGTGCAGTTTGCATTTCCAACTTTGGTTGCTCGAGTCAAGACATTCTATACAAGGCAGGCCGAAGGTCAGTTTAAGGTAAATCAGGTTCTGAGCCAGCTCCAAGAGGCAGCCCTGGCTGGACTCTTCTTCAAGCCAGGGCTTGACTTCTTCACTGACTTCTCACAGAAAGAAAGGCCCTGAAACTAGGCAGCGACCACACCTGCCTGCGGAAGCATCTCACTTCCCAAAGAGCAGTTCCTTTTCTCCACTTTCTCTACAGTCTTCAAACAGATTGCAAACCCGGCCAGCAAATGCCGCGAGCCTTCCTTCTGTCACTCTCAAGCACTTGCGCTTCACAAAGGCCTCGGTTGGTCTCCTCAGGAGTCAAAGAGAAGCTGCTGTCCAAATATATCACCAGACCTAAGTTCCTTCTTTGCCCGTTTCTTTTTGTTTGTTTGGTTGGTTGGTTGGGTTTTGTTGTTGTTTGCTTGCTTGTTTTGTTGTTGTCATTTTGTTTTTGATTTTTAAAGACAGGATCTCACTACTTGCTTTAGCCGTCTTGGAACTCACTCTGTAGACCATGTTGGCCTTGAAATCACAGAGATCTGCCTGCCTCTGCCTTCTGAGGACTGGGATTAAAGATGTGTGCCACCACATCCAGCTTCTGACGGTTTTTTTTTTTATAAAAACTAATGCCTTGTCCACAGCCATGACAGATACAAGACAGTCTCTCCCACAGGCCGTTAGCTAGCCGGAAGGCACCCTCCTCCCCACATCAGCCTTCGGACTTTTTATTTTCTGTCTCCCTGCTAAATTCAGCAAAGGGAATTTTTCTGGTAGAAAATGTCTACCCTTCTTGCTGTTCTGTGACAGCTTGGTAAAAAATAAACAAAACTCCCTGTTCTCCCACTCCTGGCTATGTAACAACCTGCCTGCCTTTTCTCCCTCTCAACATCTCCGCAGAAGGTCAGTTATCTAAACCCCTAGTTTTCCATAAAATCAAGAACCTGCTCCTAAGAATTGTACTGGTTTTTTAGCTGGAGGATTGCACAGAGCAAACAGGAGACATGGTCTCTCTCTAGGGTGGCTTTTATTTTTAAAATAATAAGACACACAAACATGCCACGTAAGAAAGGTTCACTGTCACACATGCCAAACTGTACAAAGGAACACTGTAAGCCTTGCTTTGGTGACCAGAGCGTCATGCCACAGACTTAGACTGTTTTAAAGCACTATCAGGAGCCTATGTGAAGGAGCTCTGGCTACTTGTGATACCAGATGTTTTTGTTCTGCAGAGACAGTTCAGTTTTTTTGGTTTTTGTTTTGTTTTGTTTTGTTTTTAAGATTTGTTTGTTTGTTTGTTTTTGTGTATGTAAAATACACTGTAGCTGTCTTCAGATACACCAGGAGAGGGCATCAGATCCCATTATAGATGGTTGTGAGCCACCATGTGCTTACTGCAAATTGAACTCAGGACCTCTGGAAGAACAGTCAGTGCTCCTAACCACTGAGCCATCTCTCCAGCCCCTGACAGTTCAGTATTTTTTTTAGAAATGAGAGTATAATGTGGATATTGTCCTTTGTGCACAGAAAGCTAGGGTAATCTACTGTTTCCACAACTTGTATGGTGTCAACAAACACCTAGTTAATTTCAGGGGTTGCTTGGTTGGTTTGTTTTTTGAGACAGGGTGTCCTGTGGTCCAGGCCAGCTTGAAACTTTGCTCTAATAGCTGAGGATCCTCCTGCCTTCACCTCTCAAATGATTAAGTGTATCGGCATATGCCACCGCCCAGCCAACTGCCATTGAGAAATGAGCTTTCTGTACTCTGGTTTGTCTTAAAAGTCAGTGTTGCCGACTGTCCCTGCCACACTTTCTTGAAGACATGGTTGTTAAAGCACATTATTTCCATCCCCTAATGTGGAATAAGCATCCAGTACATTTTGAAACAAGGAATGAATTCAGAAACTGAATGGCTAGTTGCTGCTGTGAGAAAGAAGATGCAAATAGAGGGCAGAAGGTAATCTGGGAGCACGGGCCTTTGGGAGCACGGGCCTTTAGGTGGCTTTCCAGGCCACAGGCCACAGGCCATGTGGCATCTGTATCTACTAGAAGCAGCCGCTTGTCTCTGCCTATCCCAAGAACTGCATCTGTTACAAAAGACACCAAATTACCCAAGTTCTGAGTTCTCCATACTGATGAACGCCTGTGCCATCTCTGCCCCTTACAGACCTCAGCACAGAGTAGGACGTGAGGAAAATGTCTGGCATATAAATAAAACTTGAAAAAATGGTTTACTTAGATTCCCAGAAAGTTTAAAATGCCCTACCACGGATAAAATATCCTTTTCATTGTTCTCTAGGATTTTTGGAGTTAAATAAGCAATTGGAGCAGCCAGGTGCTGAGCTGGGCCGTCTGTAGCCCTGTGTTCCAGGAGAACCTTCTCTGATGGATGCGGGCCTGCCCACCGGTTCTCAGCCAAGCACTACACCGGCTCCCTGAGGTTTGTCTCGACCTTCCCAAAATGGGATGGGGGAGGTATTAGGGAGTAAGACCGGCTTAGAGAGCGTGGAAAATATCAGTATGTGTTATTCAAAAGTGCTTAATAAATAATTATACTCCTCTAAAGATCTTGTCTTGAACCCACAGCTTGATTATAAGTGGGATAAAGCATGAACATAGCAGACGTTCAGAATTAAGCCAAGTTCTGATTGCAATGTGTTAGAGGGCATGCATGTATATTGATTATTTCAATAGTAAATGTATAAAGGAGTTTTGCTCAAGATATAGATCTTTCGCATGTATATATTGATTTAGGGATTCTAAAAAATTTAAAAGACACTCATTTAAAAACATGCATTTCATAAGTCAGCACTCCTGAAGCAAAAATACAAAAAGCACATCAAGCTAAGCAGCAACCTCGGAACAACTTGTAGAAAACAAAATCGTTGCAGCTTTGGCTTCGTCACCGTCCTCAGGATGCCTGGGTGTCTCTTGTCATGGCCACTAACCTGCATACACAATAGTGTCAATCTCTTCATCAAAGGGACTAGAGAGATTTTAGTGCTCAGTCCAGACTCGTGTGCTCAGCTATTTATCCTTAGCAGGACTGACATGCTCTCTGATTTGTAGAAGCAACCCAAAATTAATACATTTGTGAAAATGCTTTAGAAGTTCTGAATTCCTAGTTCTAATTTTAAATATTCTGGAAGGGGTAAAATGCTCACTAGGAGAGCTGAAAGGAGCAAAAGAGCTCCAACTTCATTTAATGCCCCTTTTAAATGTTTTTAAGGATGACAGACTGACCAACGGTTTAAGAACTGTATATCAGTTCTGATTTTTTTTTTCAGAGTGATATCAAACAGCTGAACACGTAGGGAAAGTTGCATTGTAAGCATAAGACGATGGCAGTGGTTGTTTTAATGAGAATTTTCCCAGCCAGACATATACATCAGCTAGTGCTACATTGAAAGGTAGTATCCATGCATGCAGGCTAGGGTGACTAATGTGTAGTGAGAGGACCTTCTGCTGGTGGGCCAGACATTTATGTCACCACCTATTATTGATAGCACATATTATTTTTACTACATGGTATCTTTATTACATAAACTCTAATTGCAGGGGGGAAATTCTCTTACCCTCTAGATTTTGATAGGCATTCCCACAAAAAGGACGAGAAGCAGAGCCAGCTTCGGATTATGGGATGGCAGCTGATGTCTGCTAATGGCCCTAGGAGCCATGGTGTCAGCCCTTAAAGAAGGGAGGAAGTTAAGCACAGTACACTTGGAATAACGTAAGGATGAAAACTTGGTGAAGRTTCGAAGAAGCAAGATACCTCTGAATTGAGGCCTCAGCCCCATTCTCCCGGAATATCATGCGTTCAGTCAAGTATTTCCCACCAAAATCCATACGAACTAAAACCCCGATGAAACAGCATATCGCCCGATGACTACCCCTGTTGGAGAAAAAAATAGATTTTTCTGAGTGTGATTTTAATTATAATGCCACTTTGCTGAGACACCCCTTATGACAGCAAACAATAACAAAGCCCTGGGATTCAGAACTCCAACAGACCTGAGAGTCCAGAACACGATGCAMAGTTTCCACAAAGAAGGTCAGAAGGGCCAGAAGAAAAGGTGTATCAGAGGGATCCTYGGAGCTCAGAGCCAATAAAAAATGAAACTRTTCTCTTCTAAGACCTAATTAACTTTTATATCCAAAGGTACACTGCACATTTGTTCATTGCTTATGAGGAGGACCAAAGAATGCATGTGCTGTGGCTTTTAAATGATCGATTGAGTAGCTTTTTCCTCCTAGAATTCCTCTGYTCTTTAGAGGTATTCAATGCATAAGACTATGCTATTTTTTTCTGAAACTTTAAGTATTTTCTTATACACATACAGGGAATCAGAGGCTGGTCTCTATAACTTCCATAAAATTCCCTTTAAAATCCTAAAACAAAACCAAACAAAAATGTTCAGGGAACAATTTTTCACCACAGGCTTTGTAAGGATTAGTCTCCCATTAGAATCACTGTTCCTACACGATCCTTTTCCTTGTTTTAAAGGGGGATATATATTTTTCTGTTACCTTTCCTGGCTGTAAAGCAATCACAGGGGCCTGCAGGAGGCATCATAAATATGCAAATTTCTACAAGATGACTGTTTGCAGGGGCTGTGTTTCCACATAGTGAAGGAAGCAGAAGGCTGAGACGCCCGTGTCCGAGGAATTCGCATGTTGGTAGTGCCCCCTGCTGCAATCGCAGGTTGTCCAAGACAGGAAAATAAAATTCTGAAGCATTTAGATCTGGTTAAGATGTGAAATAAAGGCCCACTGCCCCCTGCTCCCGGAGCAGCCATGCCCAAGTCCAGGGCCTCCCCTGCTGCCTGCAATCCCAGCTTAATCATCTTGCCAATCCAAATTTAGAAATTTCATTTTTATCTCAAAATCTTTTAAGGTACAGGTTATACTGAGATGGATTTTCTCAAAAGAAAAAAGAAAAAAAAGTCAAGATCCAATACAGCATTTCCAAAGAATGAAATGTGTTAARGATTCTCTCCCAGTTTACGGACTGATAATAAATTGTGGATTAGAAGGAGAGCCTGAGATGGAGTAGGAGCTGGGGCAGACGGGAGGAGTTCGTGCTGATACCACGTAAAGCCATTACACAGTTTCAAATGGTTTTATTTATTAAGGGAAAATTTTGTGGGCCATTAGCTCAAAGTGGACATTTTAAGATTCAAAATAAAATGAAATGGAATAAATACAGGGAACAGCCAGGTTATCAGCCCAGGGACCAGTGACTCTGTAGTCACTCTTTGCAGACTTGCGYATTAAGATGGGGGGAGYGGCAGAGCAGAATAAGGCAGCGTACTTCAGACCTGTGACGGTCTACTGAATACATAATATGCATTTTAAAATTGCCTGAATATATATTCACATGACAGAATCTAATGGGTTTAGGAGGAGTCCTTGCTCTTGATCAAATCATAAAAACTGTTATAAACTTGTCTATCATATTAAATCACATACATTTCTATCAAAATTGTTTTTTGTCTTCCTGTTTAAATACTAGAGTTGGAACAGATAAAAGGAAATTAAACCTGCACATGCACGCACACACCCACACACACACAAAATCACAATTTAGTACGCATTAGGGTGTGTAGATGCCAGCCATCAAAGCAAGCCTTGATGTCAGACACCTAACTTTTTCTGGTGGACTCTCCTCAGCCTTCCTTCCTCCCAGGCCTCCCAACTTGGTCATTTTTGACTCTGTCTCAGAACCAGAAGCGTTCTCCTGGCGTGAGCACTTCTCAGGGGTGGTGTGCAGGGGGTTGAATTCCAGCTTTGCTCTGCTTCT
>BDUI01000691.1:25483-27207 GCA_002335545.1 Apodemus speciosus | reverse complement strand
CATATGTAGCAGAGGATGGCCTTGATGGACATCAATAAGAGGAGAGGCCCTTGGTCCTGTGAAGGCCCAATGCCCCAGTGTAGAGGAATGCCAGGACAGGGAAGAGGGAATGAGTGGGTTAGTGAGCAGGGGGAGGGGGTAGAATAGGGGGTTTTCGGCAGGGAAATGAGGAAAGGGGATAACATTTGAAATATAAATAAAGAAAATATCTAATAAAAAAGGTGTGTTAGCCTCACTGTGCTACCCTAGCAAACCACCGTAGTCTTTGTGGCATAGAAAAATAAGCTTATCCCTTCATAATTCTGTMTGCCAGARGCTGGAAATCAAGACASCCCAAGAATTCCTCTTCCTTCTTTCCTTCCTACAGAAGAAGAATTTCCCCACTGCATCTGTCCTAGCTTCTGGACACCACTGGCAATCCTGGCATACCTTGGCTCGTAGCACCAGATCACCTGTYTCTGCATTCATTGCTCTGTTCCCTATGATTATTTGTCTCCTAAACWTCCTCTGTGTTTTGTGAACTTGCACCCAAATGTCCTCATTATTACAAGAACACAAATCCTGTTGGATGCAGGTCCCACCTAATCTACTGTGCTCTGCTTCCAGTCAAAGTCACTCTCGGAGGTTCCAGGTGAGCATGACATGATTTTTGGGTAGGAGAAGGGCACTGGGCACTGTGTACTCAGAGCAGCAGGTGATACTTCATGCATATACTCACTCATGTTTGGTTATTGACGCAACTCACAGGCCCTGCTCAATTTGATAATATTTTCTTGCCATAGAAATCCAGATGAAAACAACCCGGTGAGCCTGTGTCATCTTTAGAAGGTTTGTTTAATTTAATTTAATTTAATTTAATTTTATATTTCTGGGTTTCTGCTGCATGCACACATGTGCATGCCGTGTGCACTGTCCTTGATGGCCAGTGAAGACACTGGATTCCCCGAGAACTGGAATTCCCTGTGTCCATGTGCTGGGAGCCAAACTCAGATCGTCTGCAAGTGCAGTAAGTGCCCTGTCTCTGAGGCATCTCTCCAGCACCCACAGATTTTGTTTTAAAGCTTGATTGAGCCCAACAAATAACTAGTGCACACTATTCTTTTTCTGTCCCTTCTTTATAAAAAATTCAATTCATCACCACAAACATTAAAAGCTTTCTAATGCTATTTCGTTTTTAGAAGTGGACAAGCGCATTCAAGATGCAGTTTCAGTTGTGGAAAGTGTAGACATGGAGATGGCCACAGGAATAAGGTGATGATAACAGTAATCCGCAAAGGTTGAACTGGACCATCTGGAGCACACTGTTCCCAGGGCTTCTGGTATTCTGATCCTCACTACAACCCYGTAATGGTCTTGTTTTCCCCAACATGACTACTTCCAACAGAGTTGGCTGGTCTACTACATCTTTATTTAGTGTGGCAAATCAGGAAAAAAGAGTTTCATGTGAATTTTTAATATCTCAGTATCCTTATAAATAATAATGTTTAATATAACAAAGTAGAAACAGAAACACATACCTTTTAACCAACACCTTCTTCTAACCTCCAAGGTACCGGGTACAAATGTGTTGCACAGACATGTGTGCAGGCGACACACACACAAATAAAATGATTTCCTGTTTGAAGAAGAAGAGGAAGAGGAAGGCAGCTCTCTGGTCTTGAGGTCATATTTCTGTCCTTTGATTCTTTCAGGTTTCCTCCATTGTGTACTCAGGTTTGTGGGGA
>BDUI01000691.1:12983-20483 GCA_002335545.1 Apodemus speciosus | reverse complement strand
TTATTAACCTTTCTTTTCCCCTATCTCTGGTAGGTGGTGGGCTAAAAGGGAGGTTAAAGCATTAAAGAACCATAATTAGAGCAGGTTTTGAAAAAAGTCTAAGCCTACGGGGTGTCTACAGCCTGCAGGACATCTACAGCCCGAGACTACTCACTTACAGAGACCTCCTGTGGTGGGGACTAGCCATCCCTTACCTCTATGCTGTGCCCAGTAAACACATTAAGGTTCCAGGTGGTGGGCATAGCATTATCTGTTTCCAGCTTCACTGTACATGTATGTGTCTGTGTGTCTATCCTTCCATCAGTCCCTCATTATTCCTGTTCTTGGACCCAAGCTATGTAGGATGTGGCAGGCTGCACTACGGACTGGGTATTTGAATACAAACATTATGGAAGACACGTTCTAGCTATAGATGTTACTGTGATGTCGTGTGCCTACCCTTCTAGTCCTCAGAGGTAGTCAAGTAAATTCTCTGTCAATAAGTTTAAAATTAGAAACCAAAGTCTCAGCTCTTCCTGACTACAAATCAAGGGATTCAAATCAAAGTGTCCCTCATCCCCATAAAAGCTGGGACTCCCTGATGGATAGATAAAGGCATCAGCAGACTGGGATGATGTCTTTAAGTTCCAGGACTGACTAGGTTTGTGCAGTTTAAGAAACAGGATCATCTGGAGATGTCAAAGAGTCATTGATGATTCCAAGCTTAAAACACAAACCAGAAATTTTCAATGCAAAGAGACATGAATTTTTGCAATTGGCCTTAAAATTTGACCAAGGCTATTCAGTATTTCAACTGTTTGCTCTCATTTTCTATTTATGATTCAACCCAGTCTTCTCAACCAAGTTTGAGAACAATAGTTCCAATGTATGTGAGAATACAGGTATCACAAACCTACTCGGCAAATATCCTTGAGGACCTACTATGTGCTGGGCATATACGCAGGGAGCTTGTATATGATGGAAGTACAGAAAACTCAATGGGTGCGAGCAAAGCCACAGGGAGCTCAGAACAGCTTCATGGGCAGACCCCAGCCCAGAACATGGACAAAGCTCTGGAGGAGGCAGGCTCTAAGGTAACATGGTAGGGGCTAATGTACCAGCTACATAGATGGGGCTAAGAGGGAGACTCAAATCAAAAGAAGAGCCTACATAATGGCCCATAGCAAGAGAAAGCACATTGAATGGTTAGGAACTAATAGGTTAGAGTTACACACCATATGTGATCCATACTGAAGAACTATATTCAGAAACCATGCTCATTTAAGGCAGAAAGGCAAGAGGCCCATGGCATGACTCAGTCAAGAGATAACTGGGAACAGTGGCTGAGGCTGGGAGAGTCACAGGCATGGAGAAAGCTGATGGGTTCAGGGCTCTGAAAGCCAGCGGGAGGTGGAAACAAGAATTGAATGCAATTCGCAGCACCCGGGACTCAAATTAGAGAGATTCATTAGAGAATCCATGGAAATAAGCGAGATCGCCCAGGGAGAGTGCAGTGAAGAGAGAAAAGGGTCAAGAATAGATTCCTCAGAATCCCAAAGCTGAACTGGTAGCAGAAGAAATGGAGCCAAGGTGGAGCTGGGGACACAAGCAGAAACCAGGAGAGGGTAATTCACTGTGAGGCCAGATGGAGGAGTGCTTCAGGAAAGCACATGGGGTTATGAAGASGATTCAGCAGCTAAAACTCCTGCCGTGCAAATGGGAGAACCAGAGCTCAGATTCATGTGGGCTCCCTGTAATCCCAGTGCTCTGAAGCCAGAGCCTGTCCCTAGCAAGCTGCCTAGCCAGAATACCTGTGTCCGTGGCATCTCAATGAATCGGAGTCCCAGCCTTCTAGGGATGAACAATGGCAGTGACTGTTGTAAAGTGAAGGGATTGAATGGAATGGAACMTCTAAAATGGGAAGTTGGCTCGTTTTCTGTTTTACATACTTTACTACAGTAAGAGTACACAGGCACTAACTAGGAAAAGTTGGTTGGGTTGATGATGTCACAACTCTGGATATGCTGAAATGTGACTATGCTGACTGGTTTAAATGTATCAGTCATACATTGTATGAATCACACCTTCATATATATGTTCTTCAAAAAAGCCCCAAGTGATCCAACTAGAACAGACCCTGTCCTTGTTCACTGTGAGAGATACAAGAAAGTTGCTAGTGACATCAGAGGTTCCAGTAGAGGGACAAAGAGAAAGGCCAGAAGCTAGAGTGACAAGTAGGTTGGAAAGCAAAGAAATGTGGTGACATCAATTCACAGTGAACATATAATGCCATGGAGAAGATTCTCTAGCAAGACTGCCTAGAGATGGGAGGTGCTACCTGGAAAGGATGTGTAGGCATGAAGAGCAATTACAGTACTCAAAGAAAGGACCCAGTCCGTCAGAGGCAATGGCTGGCGTGACATGAAAATGAGGGAGAGTTGACTTTCCAGGCTCTGAAGGCAAGCCTATGTGAGCTGCTGTAACAAAACACCAATAACCAGGTGGCATCAGGGCTTATTTCTCCARGTTCCAGAATCTGGAAATCCAAGGTGAAGGCTTATAGCCTGAGTGTTCCGTGAGGCCCAGTGCCAAGGTTCTCACGATTTGCCTTCTTCTTTTTGTGTGGTGAGAAGGAACTACTCAAGTTGTTCACCCCCAAATTGGGCTTCCTCCCTGGCTGGGCTTACAAGAGTGGTTCACTTAGCCATCTTATCCCATTGTGAGTTACTGTCACCTCAGTCCTTGCGTCCTGCTTGTTCCCCACACATGTGGCTTCCTGCCTCAGCATTCCACAGATTCTACCAAAGGCACTATGTTACCCTTGTAGCTATCATAANAGAACCAGAGCTCAGATTCATGTGGGCTCCCTGTAATCCCAGTGCTCTGAAGCCAGAGCCTGTCCCTAGCAAGCTGCCTAGCCAGAATACCTGTGTCCGTGGCATCTCAATGAATCGGAGTCCCAGCCTTCTAGGGATGAACAATGGCAGTGACTGTTGTAAAGTGAAGGGATTGAATGGAATGGAACCTCTAAAATGGGAAGTTGGCTCGTTTTCTGTTTTACATACTTTACTACAGTAAGAGTACACAGGCACTAACTAGGAAAAGTTGGTTGGGTTGATGATGTCACAACTCTGGATATGCTGAAATGTGACTATGCTGACTGGTTTAAATGTATCAGTCATACATTGTATGAATCACACCTTCATATATATGTTCTTCAAAAAAGCCCCAAGTGATCCAACTAGAACAGACCCTGTCCTTGTTCACTGTGAGAGATACAAGAAAGTTGCTAGTGACATCAGAGGTTCCAGTAGAGGGACAAAGAGAAAGGCCAGAAGCTAGAGTGACAAGTAGGTTGGAAAGCAAAGAAATGTGGTGACATCAATTCACAGTGAACATATAATGCCATGGAGAAGATTCTCTAGCAAGACTGCCTAGAGATGGGAGGTGCTACCTGGAAAGGATGTGTAGGCATGAAGAGCAATTACAGTACTCAAAGAAAGGACCCAGTCCGTCAGAGGCAATGGCTGGCGTGACATGAAAATGAGGGAGAGTTGACTTTCCAGGCTCTGAAGGCAAGCCTATGTGAGCTGCTGTAACAAAACACCAATAACCAGGTGGCATCAGGGCTTATTTCTCCAAGTTCCAGAATCTGGAAATCCAAGGTGAAGGCTTATAGCCTGAGTGTTCCGTGAGGCCCAGTGCCAAGGTTCTCACGRTTTGCCTTCTTCTTTTTGTGTGGTGAGAAGGAACTACTCAAGTTGTTCACCCCCAAATTGGGCTTCCTCCCTGGCTGGGCTTACAAGAGTGGTTCACTTAGCCATCTTATCCCATTGTGAGTTACTGTCACCTCAGTCCTTGCGTCCTGCTTGTTCCCCACACATGTGGCTTCCTGCCTCAGCATTCCACAGATTCTACCAAAGGCACTATGTTACCCTTGTAGCTATCATAAYGAACAAGGGTCARCTCTCTTCTTACTAGAATACCCCTGGGTTTAAAAAGCATGTATTGAGTTATAACTCACATGCCACACAAGATCCCAGTTAAATTACACAATTAGTACATTCACAGTTTAGCACAGTCAGTGTGCAGTGACTTTGCCTAGAACAGCTTTCCCTGTCCTCCTCTGTCCAGTGAAGCCTTAACCGCCAAGCAAGACCAATGTCTCCTCAAAACCTACACAACTCTCTTTTCTATGATTCTTTGCAGATACAGCTCTTACATCCTCTCTCCAGACGTTTAGCAAACCAACTAAAGCAGACACAGTGCTCGTGATCAGTAGCTCCTCAATAAGTATTTAGTGAGTTACAACAAACTAATGATAGAGAATTTAAGGAAATAAGACTTCGAGGACTGGGCTCTCTGCATGGAAATAACAGATGAGCCTCTGAATTCTATGTCCCCTGGAATAATATCTTCTCATAAATGGCTATAGCAAAGTATGTATTATGTTAAAATGTGCACAATATTCCCAACAGTCACTTTTGAACCATACATTTCCAGGGCTGTGCACTCCTCAGCTCTTCCTATATTCAAACCTTTTCCATCACCCCCAGCTGGCTTAAAAACTAAACAATACCTCCTTTCTTCCCAACCCCACTCTGGACCTTAGCTCTACTTTCTGTGTCTACAAATCTTCCTTTTCTAGCCAACTCATGTGGACTCATTCGGTATTCATCCATGTATGTCTGTCTCGCTTTACCAGGTATATTTTCAAGGTCTGTAGCATTTATCACAATTATGTTTGTTTTATGCCTTAATAGTGCTACTGTATGCATATGCCACACATTGTATGCTTTGGCAGACAGTTGGGACCCTTTAGCTGCGTTTCAGTTACTGTAAATAATGTATCATTATCAGTGATATGCAAATATCCATCTGAGCATCTACTTTCAACCATTTTGTCTTATTTGTGTCTAGGAATGGAATTTGTGTCTAGGAATGGGTACACTAAGGGTCCAGCTTTTCAATTCAACATCTATCATCTCCCTTTTAGTAGTTGGAGTTTTGATTAGCAGTTCTTTGTTGGCCAGTGATGGTGAAGATCTTTTTGTTTTTGTATCTCTTTTTCGAAAACTAACCTGTCAACCTCTTTGCCCACTTTGGAATTGGCTTGCTTCTTTTCTAATTTTTAAGTGTAATGTGGCTTTCTTTTTTAAAAAGTGTCCAGGAAACACAAGTACAGTATAATGGACACCTCATGGTGGTAAGAACCAGAGATCCAGTCTGAAAGCTTCTCTATTCACTTTTATATCATTTTCTCTATGCTACTTTTATTTATGTAGGTGTTGGAATTTTCTAAGATCACAAAGAATTCCCTCATTAACATAGCTGAACTTTTGGGGTATCTCAGAGACCCCCCAGAACAATGCCATCTCTGGTTCTTGGTTATCCACCAGAACTCTACGGTAAGACCCTCTTGCTGAAGACACCACACATTTTGGACATGAAAAAGTCTAGCTGACATTAACCAGGAAGCTTCCTCCCTGCTGGCTGGATCTCACAGTTTCAAAAGGTTCTGTGCAGGCTTCTGGGGAGGAAACGTCATTATGAGTGAGCCACAGAGATGACTGGCATAGCACGGTAAGCCGGTATGATAGTGCCGTAACAGTTACAAGGATAACCACCACTTTCTTGCCACACTTCAGGTCTGTTCTACAAGAAAAAAATGAATGCCTGATACTGTAAGGCGTGCACTCCCCAGAGTGCGTAGGCTAAAGAGGTCAGCCTAATAACATTTTACTGATGGACATAGTATCAAAGTGTCCTCCGAATTCGTATCTCGATACCCATAGATTAGGGCAGCACTCAGACCTCATCAAAGAAGTTCCTTTGTGTAGTGGATCGTAGTTACTATAGAAGCTCACAACTGGTCAAGTCAGAGAATACAAGTCTATGAGACATCTATGGTATAACCTTTCCTAGGTTATAACAAGGCTCAGGGACTATCAGAGAAGAACAACATGAAAGATTATAAGAGCCASATGTTGGGAGGACCGGGATGAAAGTGTCTTCTGGATGTGACAGGTCCACTACACTTAGAAAATTACAGCTGYGTATGCACAAGATCTGCACAAGATAAAACCAGTCAATATCCCAGCATGRATGGGGGGCATGAGACCCCMCTCCTAGTTGAGAAACTATGCTTTATGTGAAGTATGAGAAAAATCCAAGAATAATTAAGAAATAGACCGTCAGTTCACTTAGGAGTCACTGTAACTTACAACACTAGAAATTAGTCCTTCCTGTGGGTTGAATTGTGTGTCCCTCCATTCTTACCTCACACTGACGGCTGCTGGGGGAAAGCCRAGGGCGTGGTCTCTGGCGGCTGCTGGGGGAAAGCCAAGGGCGTGGTCTCTGCTTGGTCAGCCATACTCAGTGGACGCCCCACGTCTATGAATACATGGGCAGCACAAATTAGACTTGATGGGTCAGTGAAAAGATTCAGGAGTGCTTGAAGTTTGGAGGGAGGATGACAGTAGATCTTGAAGGATTTGGGGGGATATGGGAGGTGGGTACATTTTATGTATGTATGCATGCATGCATGTATGTGTGTATGCATATATGCATGTATGTGTGTATGCATGTATGTATGTATGTATGTAATGTAGGTATGAAGTTTTCAGAGAATTAATGTGAATATTATATTTTTAAAAATTAGTTGGACCTAAGGCCTGCAAAATGACTCGGTAGGTAAAGGTGCTGGTCCCCAAGCCTGAGGGCCTGAACTCTTAACATGAGAGGAGAAAGCCAACTTCTGCAAGTTGTCCTCTGATCTCCACACATAGGCTGGGCACACACGCACACACATGCACACAAACAAAAAACATTCAATGGACAAATGTAAAAAATGAATAGTTGGAGCATACTTCCAGGCAACAGCATGGGATACTAAACTGTGTGGTATTAGGGCATCCTAGACTAATGAAGAAGTAGATGAACTCGAGTTCACTCAGAATTCAATGYAACTTGAAACAATAGAAACTGCTCTCTAAGCGGGGCTGGCTTTTGTTCCCGTCTCTTATCCCTACCCCTGCATTTGTATGTCCTCCTAATTCCCAGGGTCTTGTGTGGCAACAGGATAGTCWCCTTTTTCAAGACAGTCTAATAGAAACAAGTTCCTTGAGTTCCAAGACAGAAACAAACCAAAACCAAAACCAAACCAAACCAAMCAAACAAACAAAACAAGGTTTTGGGAGGAAATGTCTGTGGGAAGATGAAGGCTCTGCAGCACCATGTTATGYATGGCATCGTCCTGGAAATGTAACTGGGRTGATGAAAAGGACAGCTGTACAGACAGACACATGTACAGAAAAGCCAGTGTCAGGTGGGCTGTGTTCAGTCTGATGAAGGAGGCCAACTATGCAGTCCAGAAGCATAGCACATCTCTGGTAAACACCCAAATTAGGAAGAAGGGTTTATTGTATAGAGCTGAACAAGGCAGGTTCTGGTAAAGAGGCCCCTGTAAAGAGGCCTTCTCCAGTTGCAGTCAGTTCCTGGGAGAAGGAAGCTGTGGGTCCC